>JUFY01034857.1:0-10203 GCA_001855655.1 Leptopilina clavipes
CTTCATAAACGTTGAAACTAGAGATAAAAGTCGTCGACAAAACAGGTGGTAGGTATACCTACCACTATGCCGCAAAGGGTTAAATAATACAAAGGCAGGGCCTTATTATTACAAGAGACAAGGGCCTCAGTGTAATTATCCATAATTTTCATAAACAGTGACGACTTATCTCGACCAAGCCTCTAACACAAACAATCATAAGAAATCAAATAATAAACATATTTACAATTGAAATAAAAACTTATATACACGCCACTAACAATATTGATGATTTGAGAGTAACGTAGATTTGTTTTTGTTTTTATCAATTTTTCGTCATTAAATTTGATCATTTATTTGCCTTTGTTTTAATAATTTAGAAAAGGGAGATTTTTGGATAAATTTAATTATTGACAAAATTCCTACGTTGTAATAACTATTTGTGAAAACTTTCCTAAAGAAAATTATTAATTCATGCATTCTTAATGGTTGGAAACGTGATTTATAAGAAAGTACAGAAATGTATTATAAAACATAATATGTATTTGATAAAAGTTATACAAAACATTACAATTAATAACCTTATTGTAATAATTACATTATAAAAATTATTTACAGTAAGTTTGTACAAGAATTAAAAGAAGTTCACCAATTTATTAACAAATATATAAATTGCACTTTTGAAGAGCTAAGTTAAAAATTTCATATACACACACATTAAAAAACAAAAAAAATACATTTCAAAGTCACGGGATTCATACACATTTGGAATAAAGGAATACTTGCCGTAGCACGGCAATACGCTAATATTTAACCTTATAGTATAAAGATCAGAAATTCATCTACATTTGAAATAAAGAGATAATTCTGTAGTAGAGTACACTACGTTAATAAAGCCGGTCATATGGAATGACTTTTTAGGAAAAGAGCTTCTCCTACCATCCTCCCTTTGCGGCTTTCAAATATTCGTAAATTTTCTGTTAATAGTGCCTATGTGTAAATGTAGGTAGTGTGGGAAAAGTATTCAAGCGAGAATTAGGGAAAGCGGCCCTATTGATACAAGCCTTATTAACGTAGTTGACTGTACCTGGATATGCGACAACATTTGGAATTCAGGGATAATTTAAAGAGCCTGAAGATACGGGAACATTAGGATTGTAAGAATCATTATTATTGAAGACAAGGAATTGCATTTTAATTTTTATTGGTATTAGGATAAGGGACGATGCCTGGGATTACGCCTGAATTTGGAATGAAAGGAGAAGGGACGAAGCCTGGGAATACGCCTGAATTTGGAATGGAAGGAGAAGGGACGAAGCCTGGGAATACGCCTGGAATTAAATTAGTTGGATAAGGTGCGAAGCCTGGAAATACGCCTTGAGTTAAATTAGTTGGATAAGGTGCGAAGGTTGGAAATGCGCCTCCATATGGATTGATAGGATAAGGTGCGAAGCCTGGGAATACGCCTCCATATGGATTGAAAGGATAAAGTGCGAAGCCTGGGAATACGCCTACATATGGTTGGAAAGGATAAGGTACAAAACCAGGAGGAGTTATGGTAGGGGTAGGGGTTGTAGCTTTAGTAGTGGGGGTCGTAGCTACAGTTGTAGCTTCAGTATTAGCGGTAGTAGGGGTTGTAGCTTCAGTTGTAACTTCAGTAGTAACGGTAGTAGGGGTTGTAGCTTCTGTTGTTGCTTCAGTAGTTACAGTGGTAGGTGTTGTAGCTTCAGTTGTAACTTCGGTAGTTACGGTGGTTGGGGTTGTAGCTTCAGTTGTAACTTCGGTAGTTACGGTGGTTGGGGTTGTAGTTTCAGTAGTAACGGTAGTAGGGGTTGTAGCTTCAGTTGTAACTTCAGTAGTAACGGTAGTTGGAGTTGTAGCTTCTGTTGTTGCTTCAGTGGTTACGGTAGTAGGGGTTGTAGCTTCAGTTGTAATTTCAGTAGTTACCGTGGTTGGGGTTGTAGCTTCTGTTGTTGTTTCAGTAGTTACGGTAGTAGGGATTGTAGCTTCAGTTGTAGCTTCAGTAGTCTCGGTAGTAGGGGTTGTAGCTTCTGTTGTTGCTTCAGTAGTTACAGTGGTAGGTGTTGTAGCTTCAGTTGTAACTTCAGTAGTTACCGTGGTTGGGGTTGTAGCTTCAGTTGTAATTTGAGTAGTTGTTGTCACTGGTAGTTCCTGTTTAATGAATTCAAGATATTTGTATAGTTTTGTAAAGATGGTTGAAGTAGCGCCACAGACATGGGTGCTTGTTGTCATTCCAACAAGTTTATTGTTAATTATAAGTGGTCCACCTCTGTCACCCTATAAACAAGAAATATTATCATTGAAATTTATTTAATTTAAGACAACCTTTATACTATGCATATATACAAAAAGAATATAAATATCTCACCCTACAAGCACCTTTTTCGCCAACTGGTTGAAGACAAAGAAAATAATCAGCCTGTTTCAATTTTTTAAGCCTCCTACATTTGGATTTTTCTACAATTTTCAAGTCTACTTTTAACACATCTTCCGACACCGTTCCATTATGATTCACTATGGAAAATCCTGTAAAAGTTGCTGGCAATCCCGGTGCGTGATCATCACTTGCCAAATCAATTGTTTCCCAACTTTTATCGGCTGAACTTAAGGATTCATTTAGCTGAAATTTGAAAATATTGATTGAAAAAGGGATGTTAATTTCACATACGTATGTGAAGGTAACAATTTTGAAGATACTGCAATCCAGAGCTGGACGATAACTTTTTTAATGTGTTCATCGGTTTAGGAAATTTAATTACTTACCGTTATGATAGCAATATCATTAAGACCTGATCTATCTGTGGCTTTGTAATTCTTGGGCCATACAATACTCTTAATCATATGAAAAGTGCCGCCAGAAGTGAATTTGTTTGACCCAACATGAACTTTTAGTGAATCTTCTTCCACTCCTTCGACACAATGAGCAGATGTTATAATGTGACTTGGACTAATAATTGCACCGCCACAAACAAGTTCATTTGCTGTGTTTTGTACTGAAGCCATATAGGGAAATTCATTTTCCTGATTTGCTGTTATTCCTGAAAGATATTAATAGAATAATAACTTTTATTATATTGTCTTTCATTTGGAAAGCGTCAATATTTCAAGACGCGACAACTTTATATGATGAAACTGAATATAAGCCTGAAGGAGTTTTATATAGGAGATTTATATAAAATTAAATTTCAATTATTTATAATAATCCATGAGGACGCGTCCTTCTAACGATTAATAAATATATTCTATTTTTAATATTGACGTTTATTACTGTGTATATTATACTATTGTATTATACAGGGCGGCAGTGGGAGTGGCCTGCCCACTTAGACGCTCCCCTCCCGTAAGTTCTCAATCGAGTGAAGTACTTTTAAATAAAGTATGATAATTTTATGAAAATTAAAGTTAACAGATAAGCATCTTTGACAATCGTCTGTGATAAATATTATCTTCGAATAAAAATAGGCAAATAATGTTAACCTTAATGTTTATAAAATTATCACACTTAACTTAAAACTACTTTACTGGATTTAGAACTTACGGGAGGGGAGCGTCCAAGCGGGCAGGCCACTCCCACTGCCGCTTACAAATCATTCCGCTGCGTCTGATTGATTGAATTTGTTTATTGAATAACTATAAAAAAATTTAAAAAATTTTAAAACTGCAAAGGACATTTCGTCTTGTTTTTCACTAAAGATTCTAACCCTTTTATATGTACACCCTCGCCTCGGACACCCTGTATAAATATTATATTTTTCATTAATTGTCAATTTAAACTGAAAATTTATGTTAATTTAATTGTATATTTGATTTTGCTTCTCTAAATTTAATTGTACAAAATTAATTATTTATTCTATAAAGTTGTTTAAAGATTTAAATTTATAATTTCCGTAAGTAAATAAAGTAGTATAATTTTTTTACAAGCCAGGAAGTCACAAAAATATTAAAACCCTCTTTTATTACTGTAAGACTATGAATTAAGATTTTGAGAATCTATTTTGTTAAATTAATTTTATTTAATATTTTATTTTTGTTAATTTATTTATTAATTAATAAAATTATAAGTATAATAAGTATTAAATGACATTTAAAGGGTGTACATATTAAAGGGTTAGAATCTTTAGTGAAAAACAAGACGAAATGTCCTTTTGCAGTTTTTAAAAATATCAATTTTGTTAAATTTACAATAAATAATTAAATTAAATTAAAAATAAATTTATAAATGATCATTATCATCCGTCCTGTTCAAAAGTACATTAACAGGTGACTAAATAATAAATAAATATTATATTAAAATATATAATAAAATTATAGTGCGTTGTGGTGAAAAATGTATCGACCCGAAATTTAAAAGGTAAAATTATAAATGATGTAATTTCAAATTATTAATATAATTTTATATCTACAAATGTTTAATTTCATGTGTAAATTATTATTTTTCCATTTGTTAATTTGCATTACATTTTTTTCAATAAACGAAAGTTGTAAAAAACTAAAATTTTAATCTCTAAATTAAAAAAAAAATTATTAATAATTTAAGATAATTTTTTTTAATCGAATTTTCAAAAAGTTTGTCTAAAAACTGAAAATTTTCATATAAGAAACATTAAGATTGGTTCATTTTTGTAGAAGTTATGATGAATAAAAAAATTTTTTTTATTGAAAATCGTAAATTTTGAATAATTTATTTATATCTCATAAACGGGTAAAGATAAAAAGATTTGAAAAAAATCATGGAGTACAAAAAGATAAAAATATTTGAGCCAATTTAAAAATGTCAATTTAGAATTTAGCAAATAATTTTAGCGTAATTAATATAAAAAAGTTTTAATTTTAGCTTACCAAGAATAACAGCAGCAATGGACAAAAAAGCTAAAAGTAGTTTTCTCATTTTGAAAGTCGTATGATTTCCGTATTAGAATATTAACTGTGACAATAATTGAAAAGACCCTCTTTTATTTAAGGGCCTGATTCTAATTTCCAATTCAGTGACGCAGTTTTTCTTAATTTAAATGTTTAATTATTCAAATAAATTATTTGCTATATATTCTGAAATTATAATGCCATCGTCAGAGCTGTGAAAATAAAGCAACAAATTGTGTAAATAGACAAAGAGTACACAACAATTCTAATAATATTCTTTTAAAAATTCGAAACGTAGATTCCAATACGCTTAACAATATTATTAAAATGCTGTTCTAGGACAATTATTGAAATTTAAATTTTCCAAGTATCCACTTTGAAATTTTCAGTAGGACTATTTTAGAAAGGACAAACTGTAGATTTTCAAATAGCATTGTCTTGGTTAGAATTTTTTTCATACTTCTAAATGATAAATTTAAATAATTCTAATCGAAAATTAAATTTATTTTCTGATGTTTACAATGTAAAGATAAGAAACATGAAGTAAATACTTTAAAATACTAAAATATATCAGGAAATATGGCACTTGCACGTCATGTTTCGTGTAAATAAAAATTTATTCATATTAATTTATTTGTATAGTGTAAGCAGAAAAGTAAATACAGATATTTGTTCCGAATCCTTTTTTACTGATATGAATCGAGGACAGAACCTAATGGAACACATAATCAGAAAGAATAGGATTGGTATTCTTATTTAAGGTTTAAATACACTGAAAAAAAAATATTCTAACTTTAAGAATATTCGACGTTAGAATATTCGCGACTTAAATAGGCGCCAAGAACATATTCTTGGTATAAGTAGGGAATATACTTTACGTAAGAATATATTCTAAGAAACCTTAACGAGAATATATTCTTAACCTATTAAGACGTTCTTCTTATATTAAGAATATATTCTTAAACTCATAAGCATAAAATATTCTTGGGTTTCTATGGGAATAATAGTTTTTATTTATAATCTAAGTAATAATTTTTCAATCAAATGAACCTAATTATAGAACTAATTAATGTGACAAAGATATAAAAATTAACAAAACTATTTGTTATAATTAAAATATTTGTTTAAAAAAATTTTATTTTCTTTGAATGCAAATCTCAAAAATTATATTTATGAACATATTTACAAAATTTTGAAATTTAACCTCTTTTTTGAGAAAGCATGATTAATAAGTCAGTAGAATTAGTTGATAACTATATAAACTCACGTTCAAATATGTCAATCAGTTCTTCCAGTTCATTATTTTTCAGCCACTCAATTACTGGATTCATTGTTTTTAATATAATAAACAAAAAAATACTAAAAACCACGTCGCACACTCACTGCACTTTACTTGTGAAACGAACACGCGTTATGGCGATCGCAGCACGCTCTATCGTAAGAATATATATTCTTAACTTGCTTAGAAGATATTCTCAAAGTAAGAATATTTCTTTATCCGATAAGAATATAATTTAGAATATTTCTTCAAGAATATAATATACTTAAAATTAGAATACTCTTTTTTCAGTGATATAAGGACTCGCTGTGGTTACAATTTAAATTGCTCTAGGTAGCCATTTTGAGGCAAAAGTACAGAAACTATAAATATCGATTAAGATTTGAAATGGGATTTTACATAGGATTTCATGTAAGGAATTATTTTAGGATTTCATATAATTTTTGACATAAGATTTGATATAGGAAATATTTAATCAAAAATTTCTCAAATGTATTTTTAAAAGTTTTTATATAGTCTGACACGTCATTTTGCCAGTCACAATTATCTGTTGATTTGAATATTGAATTTAATGTTTTTGGGGAGTATAACATCAAAACAGAAATCTTCTTCATTTAATTTTGGTCCTAATAAAAATAATGAAAATATTATATTGTATTTATAAATTCCAATTAAATTAAATCAGAATAAATTGTAAAGAATTAATTAATACCAAAACCTGCAAATCGTCAGATCGGATTATTGTAAAATATTGTAAAAAGTTTTCGTGTTTAAAACGGTTCCTCTCTCTTTATTTTACACGATGGCGGAGGGGAGAGATATTGAAGTACC
This sequence comes from Leptopilina clavipes, assembly GCA_001855655.1. Lineage (NCBI taxonomy): Eukaryota > Metazoa > Arthropoda > Insecta > Hymenoptera > Figitidae > Leptopilina > Leptopilina clavipes. The sequence goes on from JUFY01034857.1 coordinate 6,971, forward strand.
AATGAATACTATAGTCTCTGATGCTGTGCAGACTATAGCGAAATCATCTTTGGAAGTGCTTCCTGGTTATTTGGATGAAATATTTGGATTAGAATCTTAAATATTCAAGAACACCCGGAAGACGAAGAATTCTCTTTCATTTTGGAACTGTCAAAACAAAGTCGGCGGCCATATTGCTAGTTGGAGAGTTTAATCGGGTGCTCTGTTTGACCGACCGTCGGAGTTACCGTGCGCGAATTTAAAACATACAAAATTAGATATTTAGTTTTAATGGGACTCACCAAGAAGAAAGCGCTATGAAGTGACGCCGACTATCGTGACAGGTCGGCCATTTAATTCATTCTCATCTTGATAATCTAAGTGGGCGCTTCTCGCCGGATAAATTTGAAAAATATATTCTCGTCTTTTTGGCATTTATTGTGAAATCAAAATTAGTAAAAGAAAATTGATGTTTGTTTTGACTCAAATTCTCAAATGTCTAAATTCAGTGCATTTATTTCGATTATTCACGAAGTTGGAGGTACGTTCTTCTCTTCATCCTCAACCCTGCCGAAAGAGTGGACTGGTTTGGTACTGAATTGGACTAAGCTCTCAGTCCGTTTCAGTCCAACTACCTGGATACCCATCAGCAGACATTTTTAAAGTTCTTAACAATAAATTTAAATGTCACTAAACCGTCTGCCTATATGCGAGTGAAACTCAAAATAACCTAAACATATTTTAAATGTAATTCCCGTTAAGTTTAGAATGTTTATTGCACCCCTTACTTTAACAATGGACCCTTAGGTCTATTGTTATACTGGATTAAAATTTTATGACTTAAAAAATTCGTAATTCAAGAAATTCAAATTTAAAAAAGGAAAATTTAGAATTTGTAACGTTTCACGATGACAAATATCTAAAAGTTATTAAAAAATAATTTGTTTTTAAAAAGTTATAACCTATCTCGCAAACTTTTAGTTTACTTAAAAATGGATATCATTTTTGAATTTAGATTCCAAAAGATATGCAAGCATACGTGATAAAGCAGAACTAATGTAAGTTGATGAAAAATAAGTATAATGTTACAATAAATATAAAATATATTGTTAACTTTTTTAATGGGGACATGTCCTTCAATTTTATGAGGGTTAATAGTCATAAATTGACCTTTTTGCAGGTAAATTTTTCCACTTACGCTGCTGAAAATGGAATGAATAAAGTGTAGATAACGTAGATTAATCTCAAATCCGCCTCTTGTAAAATTAAAATTTTGAGTAAATTCTAGTAAAATCTTTTAAAATTAATTAACATATTAAAATAAAATCAGAAGTAAAAAAATCACGTTATAATAGGAATAATTTTTTTATTTTTTATTTATTAAATTGTTTATATCATTGTAGAGTATCATCAGCTCAAGTTACAATTAACTTTGTCATGATCGCGTCTCGAGCTGACTGATTTTTTCAAAACGATTGCAATTATTTGTTCTTTCTTTTCTTATAGTAAAACTTTATTTACATTTCTTTATTTTTTGAAATACTGCTGCCGCGCCGTAGTAAATTAAAAATTAAAACCTACGTCTTAGATATAATCCCTTATGTTAGCCGTGTGTTTTAAAACTTTTAATGGTTCCAATGTTTGTATCCATGTCCTGGAGAAAATTTATTAAAAAATGGCAATTTGTAAAAAAAATGTTTGTGCAGATAGTTTGGAAAATCATTTAAAGACTGATCTCCTATTACTCCCATGATAAAATCTCTGTATTTAAAAACTTTTGTATAAAGAGAACCAGATTCAGTGGTACAACCAACATTATAAGATAAAATTCCAACAAGTTCATTTCTTACAACCAAACCACCTCCACTGTCGCCCTGAAAATTAATTATTTTACATTAAACACAATTCTCAGCGGTTTTTTGTTTTCAGATTATTTGAAGTGTTACTCACTGTACAAGTATCAGAGTTGGAAAAAGTAGATGTACAAAATTGAGTAGGAGATGTATTACATTGTTCATCACTCTCAATCATTACTCTTAACTTCTTTAAAACTGGTGAACTGCTTAAATGATCTGATTCCATTTCATAACCCCAACCAGAAGTAACTCCTTCAGATCCAACATAATCATCTCTTGTAGCTATTCTAATAGGCATCTGAATACTATTGAACTGAATTAGTCTTACCAGCTGAAAAATTTGACAAAAAATTATAAATTTTTATATAAAAACATTTTTAACTCAGCGTACTCAATGGGCATATGATTTGTTTTAATAAACGTTTTAAAAACATATTTAAAATTATTTCTAATCAACAAAATTTTTCTTCCAATTTACTTACAGTTATAATTGCAATATTATTTTTAAACTCATTCGTATTTGCCATATGCATGTACTGTGGATGAATCGTGATGGATTTTACTGTGTGGAATTGTCCACCACTTCTTAAATCATAAGTTCCACTTAATACATAAAAAGATTTAATCGGTAATGTGGAATGAAATTCTTGAACACAATGAGCTGCAGTCAAAATATGTGTCCGAGAAATGATATTACCGCCACAAAAATGTAATCCATTGTTATGTCGTAATGCAACTTGATAGGGAAATTCGCCAGGACGCGCGTACGAACCGCCAACAATTGTTTCGAGTAGTTGACACGAAATACCTTAGATAAAACAAAATTCAAATTAAAAAAAATTAAATTAATTAATTAAAAAATATCCGAAGATATGTACACTGTGAAGTAAAACAAACCTACAAGAAATACAATTTATAGATAATTTAGATAATTTACTTTTTTGATCTTATATATCCTTCGCGCTACCGAGGGTCACTCGGGGTGACCCAGCAATAAATAATGTTGTAATATCTGCTCCACTTTTGCAACTATCGAATCGCGATTTTAAGTCACTGAACGAAATTTTATCTACTTTTGAAAAATAAAAAAAATAAAAAATTTTTTCCATTTCTTCTTATTTATTTATAACAATTATCAAAGTATGTACGAGACTACTAAAAGTTGCCCGGGTGTTTATTTAGTATAATGCAAAAAAAATAAATAAAATCATCAAAGTTTTACAGTAATTTTACATCCTCCCCAAATACAGAATATTAAATTTCAAAATAAAACTTAAAATTTGCCACACAAAAACTCTCAAAAACACGTGCATAATAAATTAAAAGAAAACATAGAAAAATACAAAAACCAGATCTCCTTAAGAACATAAATTTAAGAAAACTGATAATTTTTAAGCG
>JUFY01034861.1:9582-24399 GCA_001855655.1 Leptopilina clavipes
TCTGTCTGCTTTAAATGGAAATCAGCTCGTTCACCATCAACGAATTCTTTTACTTCAAAAGTTTCAATCCTATTGAAAAGTCCACGAAGCCAAAACCAATAGATTTGAATGAAAAATATTAGTTTGTTGGAAATTTCACTTTATAATCTGTGCTTTATTTTTATCCCATAATTGCCTACTAATATTGGTATTATTATTTTTTATTACTATTCGATAAAATTTTATTCTAAAAATCTAATTTTTCTGTGATTAATCTAATGAAATATATATGTCATTTTTAAATAATAATTATAATTTCCCTTAACGCCAGGTTATTTTTAAATAACATCTTTTTAATCGCAAAGACTATGCACTGTAATTAGTAAAAATTTGTCGAATATAAAAAGATAGACTTGTCATCTCAATTACCATTATGAGAATGAATGGTTAAACGCGTCGTTCGATTCGAGTACGTCAACTAAAAGTGACCTCTCTTCTACGGTGATTAGTAGTTCGCCGATTCTCCGCAATGTGTGCTGTTCCATGCAATAGCGACGTCTGGTTGACTGATCGACAAAATGCTTGTACCTTTAATTTTAGATAATAGAATTGTGTACTTCTATGCACATTTTTTTAGTTTTATTTGTTTTAACTAAAAACTGTCATTAACTCTGCACCTTTGCCATGTATAAATTTCATCAAACTCATGTGTTTATCTAACATCTCTAGAATTTCTACATATGTTCTATATATTCGTTACACCTGACCTTTCCAACCCACTGTTAGTCATTTTTTGCTTGTATTGTCACACGGATATACTTAATCATTGATTTTCCTAAAAATAAGAAATGTTATGTGAGTTAGGCCTATGAGAACCAAGTGAGAAGTTAACCCGAGGGGTGGACCATGTACATGTAACTATACAATCATAGATACCTCCCCTAATTGATGCATTGTCTACCTGTATAAAAGGACTCTGTTAAGAAGAACGGCAGTCTGAAGAACACCCCCGAACTCATCGTTACTAATTAGTCAGTCTAAAGAAAACCACTGAACTCATCGCTACTATTATTGAAGTCTAAAGATCACCCCGGAATTCTTCACGTCAGTCCGTAGTACATTCACGAAGTCTCATCTACGAATTCGTCATTTGAAGTACATCCAAGAATTTCGTCTTTTGAAGTGCATTCACGAATTTCGTCATTTGAAGTACATCCATTAAGTCGTAATTTGAAGTACATTTCACGAATATATCATTGAGGAATTTGTCATTTGAACATCACGCATCAACGTGAGGATTTCCTGAAAAGCAGTAATCATTACCAACCTTTAAAATTACCTTTTTTACCGATAGAAATTGATATTCAATCCAACATTTGTGTTAAGGGACCGTAAATGTTCGTGTGTTAATAATTGAGTAATCAATAAAGGCCACATAAAGTGCGATGACCAGTTGGGTGTTACATTCCACGAATTCTGCGAGCATTAATTATCCAATTGCACGCTGACCAGGCACGGTTTGCAGATTCGATTAATCTTGATCTTGGCAAACTTAATCGAGTCTCGGTTGAGCGCGAGTGCTGGAGGGGAGGAGGGGCAAAAGAGTCAAGTTAGAAACTTGTGTTCCGAACCGTTTGGCAAAGTTGTCGCTTGTAATCTTGAGATTGCTGGTAAAGTGAAGTACCTGCAGGTATATAGGTGAAGTGAAATAGAGGCAGAGGAAGGGGTGAAAAAGAGAGCAACCAGAGCGGGAGAGAGAGAGAGGCTACGTGCGACTAAATGAAAGGAATGTAAATCATAAAAAGTTACGAGCTTTTAAATCTTCTACAAGGTGGCGCACGTTCGCTTTAATTACCTTACATCTCTCATTCCACCCCTTGTGACTCTCGCACGTCCCTAGCAGGAGAGAGAGTCCCCATGCTGCCCTCAACTTCTCACTCCCTCCTTGTATATCACTCTCATTTGAATTCCAGAAGGACGTCCTACCTCCACTTCCTCCAACTCAACTTCTTTCCTTGCCCCTCCTCTCCATCACATTTCATACCTTTTCCAAATAGATCATCTTCAATGCATCTTCAACCTCTCGGGGATAATTAGACGTGACCGTTACGAATCCCAGTTTCTGATATTAAACCTCCCCCCCATCCCACCCTCTCAAAAGAAATATTGAGAAAAAATTTCACTGCGATACTGCTCGTGTTTCTTGTCGTTATTAACACGCCTCGAGATCCTCGGGGATATATATATATATAGAGAGAGAGAGATGGAAAAGATCTTTCTTAGGATGGTGCGCGCCAAGGAGCTAGTAGGATTGCTTTCTAAGTGATTGTGAGATAAGTGGAACGATCCTTCTCGCGTCTGACGTTCCACTCGTGCCAGTAGCTTTCCTCTTGGATTTTCTCTGCTAGCGGATGCCAAGGTGAAATAAAAATTTCGAATTCGTGTCGTATTCGTAAAGTAAAGGCGTGTTCGGAGTTGAAAATAATTTAGAATCCGGGATAAAATATAAGGCTCGACACAACTGGCAAACAGGCTTTCTTTTATGTATATATAACATATATGCCGTATATAATTTTTATGACTCATTATTTGCTTGACGGATTGCATCTCATTAGGGTGTAAATAGCTTTCCTAATGACTTCCACCCGAAAAGATTTACTTCGATCGATGGCTGAATAAAAAATATAATAAACTATTTTCATTATTTTTCATTTTAAATGTAATATTGAGAAAATTTAAATATTTAAGGTACCTTACTTTAATTTAAAAATAAATAACATTCTTAATTTGAATTAATTAATCTTTTTGACCCAACAGATCATTTAATATAGGTAATATTTATTAGTCGTAGAAGTCACGCCTTATCTAATTAGCGGTAAATTTGCAGACTGTTCCCCCTTACAAGTACTCGTGATGACCCCCCTTTATAATTGGCAATTTTATTTTACAGAAAAAAAATTTTACTATATTAATAATCATTCCTTCCAATTTATAAGTAATATAATTTTACAGGAGGTCGATTATGTAATTTCATTTCCACTTTCATTTTAACTTTTACTTTGACAGATTTCTATATTTTATTTCACTTTCACTTTCGCATTGACAGATTTTTATTTTCACTTTCTTTTTTCATTTTTTCTTTAATCATTTTTAATTTTCACTTTGACTTTGACAGACTTCTGTTTTTGCTTTCATTATGACAGCTGTTCTTTTCACTTTTAGTTTATTTTTATATGAACAGGTGATGATTTTCACTTTCACTTGTATTTTTACAAATTAATCTGCCAAAGTGAAAAAGAAAATGAAAGTGAAAGTAGAAATCTGTCAAAGTTGGAAAGGAAGGTGAAATGAAAATATTAAAGTGAAAGTGAAAATGAAAGTTAAAATAAAAATACGTAATCGACCCCCAGGTTCGATTTTGCAAAAATATTTCATTCAAATTTTTTAATTGTAACAATTTCCTTAATATTAGTAAGTTTAATAAAAATCACAGAGTAACATTAATGTTTTAATTTGCTTTGATTTATTTTTAAAAATTTGAAGCAGATAAATGTGAAAATTCGGAAAATGTAAAATGTTGTTAAATTCAAATTTATTCAAGTACAAAGGAATGAAATAATAACTTCCATAGTGCACAATTGAAATTATATATAATTATATATAACTTTTATCCATGTGATATAAAATTTATATTATAATTATATGATTGTCATCCAATTTAATATTTTGATTTACGTTTTCAAAATATTATTTATTTTTCATCATAATGCGCCCATTTTTATCTACCTATGACTAAAAAAATTAGACATAATTTTTTGTTGTTGATTTTATGTATAAATTTTTGAAATAGACCACTATGCATAATTACTATTCAAATATGCATTTAACTTTTTTCCGCCTTGAGCTATATATGTACCTAAATATAAGAATTATTCATTAATATTTTATTCTACATTATTTAGATGAAGAAGTTTAAACTACTAGGTAAAAATAATATACTTTTTACCAGTATAAAAATACATCTATGAAAATATCTCATTAGAATTTACAACTTTTTATGATAATCACTTTTAAGAGCACAGAGGTTGAATTACTATTTTAAACTCAAAAAATGTTTTACACTGTATCTTGAAGTACCTTGTTAGAACGTTACACGTAATATGAAAAGCATAAAAAATCTTTCAAAGAAATCTTTAATTAAAAGAGCATTGCAAGTTTTCTAAATGTTACATACTTATAAATTTTTATAATTTCAATACTTAAAAACTTTCATTTAAATCTAATTTTTCAACTAATGAAAAGGGAGAGAAAAAAGAAACTGGAAATTATTTCTAAAAATTTTGTCGTCTTTCAATTAGAAATAAAGTGCTCTTTGACATGTTTATAATAAAATAAATAAGTTGATCAAATTTAAATACTATAATATTATGCTGTAACATTACTAGGAAATATTGACTTAATATTATCGAGCAATATATTATCAATATTACTATGCAATATTGACGTAATATTGTTTCCATATGTTCAGCTATTTGGTTAGCTTATGCCTAACTTTGTGCCGATCACGTTCATGATCGTCATTAGCTATCGATATTGCAAGCACGAGTGACACTCACAATGAGCAGATGTCGTGCGACGCACAATTATCATCTGAAGTACCTTGGAGTTTAATTCGTTGTTTTTCAAAATTCATATTTATAAAAAATTCTTAATTATGCCGAAGAATTAATTACCTCCCCTAAATAAGGCATAAAAAGTCCAGTCCCGAATTTTAAAGAGGTGTTATGTTTGAGAGAGAGAATCCAGAGAACATAACACAATTAAAATTTTAAATAAAAAATAATCAATTGAATTAATTTTTAAGCCTAGACTTGCGTCTAAGTGCTTGAGTATACTTTCTTTTAATTTAATTTTGTTTGGAGATTGAAGAAAAGAATAAATTAGATAATTGAAGAATTTTTGTAACTATGAACTTGTTGAACTGAACTATTGAACTTGATTTAGAATTGTGAACTGACGTTTCCTACCGGAAGCGCGATTTTTATGTAAAGTTTCGACTACATTTTGGGACTTTTTGAGTTTTTCGGAAAAATTTTAAGGAGATGGAAAGATAGGATGTCCAGAAAAAGGGAAATGGGTTGGGAATTTGGAGATTGGTTATTAAGCAAAAATGGCAAAAGAAAAATGGAGAGAACTCATTAGTGTAAAGGCCTTATTGAATAATTTGGGTCCGTCCCAGTTTTAGGGGTTTAACGTGTAGAAGAACCATTGAAAAAGGGGCTGAAAGTTTAATTAATTTGTTAACTAATTAAATTATTAAAAATCTTCAAATTATCAAAATTAATTAAATCATTGTTTTAATATTTTATGTTCAATATAAATTAAAATTCTTAGAAATAAGGACTTTATTAATAAAAATTATTTGTTAATTAATAATTAATTAATTAGTTTGAAATTTTGAATATTATACATTATATTATTTCTAAATTGAAAATTTTTGGGATTTGGAATTTCTGCGCATTTCTGTCAATTTTAACTATTTCCGGAGTAAATTTTACCACGTCCAAAATGAATTTTACTAATTTTAGAAAAATTTACTTTGAATATAGTATATATATATACTATATAATATATAATAAATATGAATACTTTGAAAATTTCAATTTACTTCGGAAATAGTAAAAATTGACAGAAATTCCAGACAGTTCTGATGTTTTACTTTATAAATAGTAATACCTAGTTACTTTATATTTTTTCCTGTGTATATATTTTGGAAGCTAGAAATGAAATATTCATGTTTATTTGATAAAAAATAAAACTCGAAAGAACAATTTTAAACCTAATATGAGTAATAGTCAGAGATGGCTATATATTGATGAAAATAGAGAAAATTGGAAGTAGGGTGTGGGAAACTGTCAAGCGAGATGGAATATACGTCATGACGTGACAAGCGGAACAAATGGAATCTGAACCAGCAATCCTCTGGTGTAAACTGCTTATGTGCCTACTTCCCAAGTATTATTCGACAATGATCTAATAATATCACGAATAAAGGATATATAGTTCGTTTATTTAAAAAAAAACTTTTAAAAGCATTTAACTCTATTACACAATTAAAAGCAAATATTTCAATTCAGAATATTAATTCATTTAATTAATTCATTCTTGACAGAAACAGTTAATTTTGTTTTTTTTGTGACTTTTTCCTGATTTCCAGACAGAATTTTCACTTTTTTATTTAAATTAATGAATAAAAACTCGAAAAGCATATCAGTAGTAAAAGTTAATAATAGTCTGACAATATATTTCTTATATTAGGAAATTTAGTTCCATGGAATTCAATCGCAGTAGTATGAGTCAATTTTGATCAGGTAAAACACTTGAGAATTTTTGTAATTTACTGTAAGTAGAAAAATTCAATTTTAGTCGGACAAAATACTTCTTAACTTTGTTAATTAGGTCTCAGTAGTATAAGACAAAAATAGTCGGACGAAATACACAGAAATTTTTTTATCGAAGTAGTGATAGTAGTAGAAGTAGAAATAGTTATTAAAAATCAATATTAGTCAGATAAAACCATTCCAAAATTTTGTAATATTTTTTATTTAGTAGTTTAAGTCAAGTTTAGTACATTTTATAGTAAATCGAAACATTTCTGAATTCAGTTATTGTATAATCAGTAGTGTAAGTCAATTTCAGTCAGGCGAACCATATCCAAATTCTTATAATTTCTGCGAAATTCTTTAAATATACTTTCAGTAGTATGAGTCAATTTTAGTCCGACAATACAGTCGATTATTCTTGTAGTTTTGCTTTAGGAAGTATAATTCATTTTTTGTCAGTTAAAAAACTTTCAATTTTTCACAATTTAATTGCACAGGCAAAACTGTTCCGAATTCTCTTATGTTGCAGTGATACGAAACAATTTTGGTCAGACAATAAGGCAAATTGCAACTTATAAATGAGAAAATGTTCTACATATAAGGACATGAAACTTGTTTAATGATCTGTGGTTGTTCGATATATAGCAAAATAAATATACATAATATTGCTTGAGCAGAAATTGAAAAGTCTAAAAAGCGAATATGTATATTTTGCATAGAGTTCTTTAGACTTACCTAAAGGGGAAATAGAGAGAGAGAGAGAGAGAGAGAGAGAGAGAGAGGACGGCTAAAAAGTAACGGCTTGCAGCGGGGAAACCACAGTTCTCGTACGTTCATTGCACTATGGGGATGAGAGTATTTCGTCGAAAAGATTCGAAGAGGGAATGTTCTTGGAATTGGGAAACCACAGAGAAATGCGCCTCGTCGCATTTTCCTAACTTTTGTTGCTCGCCTTCTGCTCCTTTCTTTTTCTTTGTTTTTTTTATCATTATTACGAAATACAAAGAGCCTGATTAAGACAGCTTACGCGAAGATGAGTTTGCCTCAAAAGCACGAGACTTGGAACAATTTCATTTTTAATTCCAAAGAAGAAATATCCTAATGAACTATAGATACACAAAGTAAGTGGGAGAGAAATTAATTTAATTTGTTATCTCAAAGATGAAATTTACCTACAGAGAGGAAAAGAATATATAGGGGAGACCGGGGCGTAAAAGCTAAGGGGCGTAATGAATAATTGTAATTTATTTAAAAGTCCTAAGTCGAAATAATTTCACTCCCCACTCAAGTTAATGTACTTGGTGTACTGCAAGTTTGTAGCAAGTTTCATTGATATTCATTCACAATTGTAGAAAATATAATAGAAAAACTAATTTTGACACACCAAAGTAAATTTTAAACATTTTTTTTATTTGTTATATTTTTTTTAAAAATAAGTTTTGAGCTCGAAACATTTATTTTTAAGGGACAATAGGAGATTTTTGATTAACACTTACTGTATTGATAAAAATATCAAAATATTCGACAAGTACTCCCGGGACGTAATGGCTAGTATTGCCAGGGGCGTGATGGCTAGTGCATTTCTTATACGGATTATTGTAAAAAAAATAATTTTGCTTTGAAAACTATTTCAGAGACCAGAAAAGTATTTAAAAAATTGTAATTTAAGTGTTAATTATGAATGTGAATTTTATTCATTAAAATAAATTTATTATCAGTTTCTTACTTTGATTAAAGACTATTACTTTGATTAAAGACTATTTCGCAAAAAAATTAAAAGTTTTAGTTAAATATGTTTAATTTTCAATACTTTATATAATAAATTTAATGTACAAACCTTAATTAACAATATTTAGTTCAAATATTATAAAATTTGAACTTAAAAATAATAATTTTACTTATTAGCCATAACGCCCCGGCCTGGGGCGTATTGAATAGCTCTGCATTACTCCAGAAAACCGTTCTAGAAAAAAAAGGAGGAGAGATATCGGGACGTTTTTTTTTTTTAAAGAAAGCTGAAATACTAGAGTAACTTTTCTGTGGGATAAACATTTAAATAATGTAAAAATGACGAAGTAAAATAACAAAGAGTAAAAAGTTAGCCACTACACCCCGGTCTCCCCTAACCGTGTTTATAACTGATTATAATTTTAATTATAACCATACTTACATCCAGGTGATCTATTGAATGATGAGTTTCAAAAATATTTATATTGTTATACAAGTGAATTACGTTTGTGTGCACTGAATGAATTTTTTTCGATAAAAAATTTGTATTTACTTTTTTAACAAACTGTGATAAATATTTACCTAGTAATTTAATTTTCGTTTTTTTTTCATTTATTACCTTTTTTTTCTCGTTTATTTATCGACATGATTATAATAGTAATTCATGGGATTATATAATTTATGTACTTTAGCATATATAAATAATATTTTTGGAGGTATTTTGGAATTTTTTTTCATTGTTTATTTGAATAGGAAAATAAAATAGAACATATGAAATCTTTTTTTTAACAAAATTTCGCATCTATTTTATAAATGTGTGTGTCATATAAATTTATCCTTGTTAATTATTTGACACTGATTTTATCGACATAAATAGCGTGTTAAATTGTAAATTTTCCGCTTTTTTTAGTTTTCATTTTCTCTTTTTTTTTCTTCCCATGCAGTTATTCTGTGAAATTGAGTCATATAGAAGTTTGTTCTCCTCGAGTGAATCTCTTGATAGCTATTTATAATTGGTTTGAGGTAACTGTAGTTATAGTTGAGGAACGAGAGAAATGTCGACGCAGTCAGAGAGGACACCGAACTTTACAAACCCAGGCGCAAGTGAAAATGCGTCAACTTGAAAATTAGCGGTACGCCTTTGCTTGCACCTCATTTTCGCAATAAGTTATACGTCACTTTTATTCATATTTCTGCTATAAAACATGACGTGGTAATTGCAATTTTTTTCTCTTTCTTAATTATGATTAAATGTTGCATTTTTTTTTATTTTACAAAAATTTATCCTTTTCCCAGTGAACTATGCAAATACAGTTAAACCTCGATTATATCCATTGATTTTTAAATAGTTACTTGAGAGTTTACTGTTTGAAATATTTTTCTTTCTCTCCTAAAACTTATTTACTTTTTCCTTTCAAAAATTTATTAAAGAATTTCATCTTTAAATGAAGCAAAAGTAAACTCGATAAGTGGGACACGAATTTACGACTATCATTTATTGGGAATTTTCGTAAATTTTCCATGAAAAATATTCCAAAAGTACTGTAAATTTTTTATGAGAAACGAGATAATAAAAAAAACAGTAAACACTCTTTAAGTAATCACATCTAATCCGAGTGTCCACTTAGCCAGATTAGACTGTTTTTGATAATTTTTAGAACAATATAAAAATTAAAAAAAATAGATTGTGAAACTTTTAGATTTCTCGATTAAAAATTGATGTATTCTGTTTATTTAGATCAGAAGTGTTGAATTGTGTGAAGGAAAATTGCATTTTCATATTTCAATCAAAGTCGAATGGACGAAGACGCTAAAATCTTCCTGGTGAGAGAGAGACGATGTGTGTTTTTTATCTCAAGCAGCACATATAATGCCTCGTAATGACAAGTTATTCGCAGCAATATAAGTATAGAATTTCGATATAAAAACGGTCATTCCGTGGAATTTCTTATGAAGTGGGAATTCATTGCACCTATTTTCTTTTGACGGTTAAAACTCTCTCGCATAAAAACCGGTTGCACGTCTGCTCAAAATATCTCAGAGGATCTTACTACCGGTGTGTATATTTATATAAAAAAATTTCTTTTATTCATAAACAACACAGAATTTTCTGTCCAACGCACTAGTCATAAAATTTTTTTTCCTAAAGAATCTCAATATATATACGTTTTATATACAATTTTGGTCTCTCAAAACTTTCTTCTCTTACCACTGTAATCCCTTTAAAAGTTTTATTATCTTTAGCCTCGTATTTCTTACACTTTGAGCAGCTTTTCATCAGGAGTATTTTTTAACAAATGGAAATAAGTATTATGATTGCAAATACGGTCAGTTAAAAACCGACATTTATAATTATAATCAGATATAATTAGATTAATTATATCTACAATCAGTTATAATAGGGATCAGTATAACTATAATCGGTTATAATTTGGTTCAGTACAATTATAATCAGTTATAATTTGGTTCAGTGCAATTATAATCAGTTATAATAGGGATCAGTATAACTATAATCAGTTATAATTTGGTTCAGTACAATTATAATCAGTTATAATTTGGTTCAGTATAATTATAATCAGTTATAATTTGGTTCAGTGCAATTATAATCAGTTATAATAGGGATTAGAATAAATATAATCAGTTATAATTTGGTTCAGTACAATTATAATCAGTTATAATAGGGATTAGAATAACTATAATCAGTTATAATTTGGTTCAGTACAATTATAATCAGTTATAATTTGGTTCATTATAACTGCAGTCAGTTATAGTAAGAATCAGTATAACTATAATCAGGTATAATTTGATTAATTATAATTGCCGTCAGTTATAACTATGGTTAATTATAACTATCGTCAGTTATGATTATTGTGAGATATATTACTACATGGTAGGATTATAATAATATAAATTAAATAAATAATAAAAAACCAAGTTTTTCATAACCAAATAAATAATTTGGTTGGTCTTTTTAAAAGGGTAAACAAAAATTTAATTTAAAGATATTTTCATTCAGTGTACATAAATAGTCATATTTTAAATTTTATTGTTTGAAGGAATAAACAGTATTAAAAAATTTATCATTAAATCGTTTAATATACAATAGAAGCAGTTTCCCTGTTTTGATTTGAATTTTAAACATCAAATATTGTCGCTATAAATTTATTTGGATTTTTTTTGGGGGGTGGGGAAGAAAAGAAAATAGAAAACGTCTCGACATGGAAAAAAATATTGACTGAAGCTCGATAAAGCTTTAATCACGAGTATCAGCACGAGTATGATTCATAGAAAAAGTGCACAAATGTTATCTTAGAATGTTTCCACTTGCAAATTAGGTTATAATTGCTTGTAGTTTAAGGATAGTGAACTAAGGTGTTAATTGTCACATATATGCAAAGTTGAAGATGTAACACTTTCGGAAATGATTATAAAGTCATAAACATGTCGAAGATTAATTCATACACTAGACAATCATTATTATTGAAATGGTATAATTTTTAGTATATGAATAATAATTAATCATAGACGCAATGTTTCATCAATTAGAACAATTTTAATTTCTACTCAAGCGTTAATTTATTTATTCATTTTTATTTTAGTTTCAAAAAAGTAACTAATATTTTTAAAAAAAGCGTGTATATTCAAATTTCAATAGCAATCATAAAAATATGTTAGTGTTCGTAAATTGTAATATTTGATGAATAATTATGATAAATTAATATTAAGTAAATGCGGAATTTTGACCGATAAATTAATGCAGAATAATGTACGCGAGCAATTACTATAATTTTGTATCAATATTTAACTAACCCAGTAAAATTTTTACCTAAAGGAAAAATGCATTTCCTGCAAAAGTATTTTTAAGAAATTCTTCATTTTAGATGTGAGAGAGAGAGAAAGAGATTTTCTCCACGCATACATGTATATCCATGAATGTAAATTTCAAAATCTATTCAAATAAAATAAAAAAAAATATTAAATTTTTCGAAAAGAGACCAGAAATAGAGATGAAGCTAAATGAAATACGAAAATCACGTTTCAATGTTTTTTTCAGACTGGCTAATTTTAATGCAGCAACATTGCAGGAACTTTGGCTACATTGAGAGAATAATTGTGATAGAATTGCAATTTGAGTTGCTGTGGGGTAATCGTCGAAATAAATTGAAACTTCATGAGAAAAATATCATCAAATGCTCCAGCTGATAGTCATCAGGAATGTGTGTAAAGTGTTAAAAAAAATATTTACCTTACGACAGAATCAGGTACAAAGATGTTCCACCACGATGGTCTCTTTTGTCTTGTATGAAGGCCTTCAGTGCTGCCAACGTCAGAGGGGCCACTCGTGGTGCCCTTTCTCCTCTTGCGATCGGCCTTGGGAGGTCTGGCAAGTGGATGCCACGACTTCCTTCTTCCCTTTTTCAACTCTCGATCAATCGCCTTCTGATCCTCGAGATCAATATCACGATTTTCCTCCAAAAGATCCTGTGAGACATAAAATACGGAACCCCGTCTTCCACCCTCACTACTCCTTCGTTTCTCCTTCTCCTTCTCTTTCTCCTTTTCCTTTTCCTTGCTTTTCTTCTCCTTCTCATGTGATATGGTATTTTCTTTGTCCTCGAATATACTGCTACGTCTTGCACGCTGAAAGAGGCTGTCACGTTTCGCCTTCAAATCATCGAAAACACTGTGTCGACGTGCTTTATTGTTTCTCAATATAACAACGGGCTCCTTCATTTTTGCGTCGTCAATTGAGGGACAACTTTCAACCAATGATGGTATTGAATTCGTTGACGCGAACTTGCCGCCCTTCTGGCAAGTATTGTTGCTATCGTCACTGATGTACATCCTGCTTTCCATAATACGATAGCAAATAAATTCAATGTGAGGATATTCCTCGAAGAATTGACGTAGGTAGATTCACGCTGTGAGAGAATCCTCCCACCACTCTACCCGCCACGCCACGCCGTTCGCCTTTTTAAATTCTACGGCTTGTGTCGCATATTATTCTGAGGGAAATCAGGTTTCAATTTTAGAGCGGCTTTCAAACTGAACTTCCGAGAAAATTGCTTTTTTAAAAGAAAAACAATTTCAAGCATCGGACGTGTGACAAATATTTTAGCCTCGTATTACGTCCGCCTTTTATAAGAAAGAGAAATAATTTCAATTAATTCATTTTTCGAAAGAAATTTACTTGTTCAACAAACATTTTTATTTTATTGACAAATTTTATATACTAAATTGATTCAAACAAAAACAAGGTCATGAAGATTTTTTATAGAATTTTAATGAAATGTTATTATGTACCTAAATGGCAATAGATATTGCCGGCAATATTGTCTAAATATTGCAGTTTAAAGTTCAAAATATGGCACTCAATATTGAGGCGAGATTATGACAATGATGGCAAAAGTAGGACAATATTGTGACAACATTAGGGCAGTACTACTGCAGCATTTTTGGTCAAATTAGGACAGTACTACGGCAGCATTACGGCAAAATTATAACAATATTGTGGCAAAATTAGGACAAATAATAAGACAATGTTGTGGCAATGTAAGAGCAGTACTATGACAATATTAAAGGAAAATTATAAATTTTTTTTGACAATATTAAGGCAGTACTATGGTAGCACTTCAAAAAAAATTAGGACAATATTCTGGCAATATTAGGACAGTAATACGGCAAAATTAGGACAATATTGTGTCAATATTAGAGCAGTACTACGGCAATATTAGAGCAATATAATGACAATATTGTGACAATATTAGGGCAGTACTACGGCAAAATTAGAACAATATTCTGTCTGTATTAGAACAATACTACGGCAGTATGACGGCAAAATTAGGACAATATTGTGTCAATATTAGAGCAGTACTACGGCAATATTAGAGCAATATAATGACAATATTGTGGCAATATTAGGGCAGTACTACGGCAAAATTAGAACAATATTCTGTCTGTATTAGAACAATACTACGGCAGTATGACGGCAAAATTAGGACAATATTGTGGCAATATTAGAGCAGTACTACGGCAATATTAGAGCAATATAATAACAATATTGTGGCAATATTAGGGCAGTACTACGGCAAAATTAGAACAATATTCTGTCTGTATTAGAACAATACTACGGCAATATGATGGCAAAATTAGGACAATATTGTGGCAATATTGGGACAATATTACGGTAATATTAGAGCAGTACTACGGCAATATTAGGGCAAAATAATGAAAATATTGTGGTACTATTAGGGCAGTACTAAAGAAATATTAGGACACTATTACGGCAATATTAGGGCAGTACTGGGGCAATATTACTTCAAAATTTGGACAATATTATGGAAAATTTGGGCCAATACTGTAACAACAATAGAAGTAAATTGAGATAACAAAAGCAGCTTTAACGATAAACCTTAACTGATTTTTTTTTAATACATCATGTTTTTGTTTGAACCAAAAAGAAATTTGTTAAATTAAAAAATAATAAATTGTTCAAATCAGAAAAAGCAGTTTTCTCCTTTTTTACCAAAACATATTGAAATATTACCGTAGTCTAAATGTTTCTAAAACTTCAAATAATGGATTAAGTAGCAAAAATTATTTTTCAACAATAGCATATTTAAAACAATTTATAATAATAATATTTCTTTAATTATATTAATAATAATAATAAATTAATAATTATTATACCTATTACTGATAATATTTTTTTATAATAATAATAAAA
>JUFY01034863.1:0-30727 GCA_001855655.1 Leptopilina clavipes
ATGCTCCAAGAGATAAAACGCTCAAAAACCGCGATGGAAGATCAATGAAAAAAAACAAAATGAAAAAAAATAAAAGAGGAGCAACTAGGTTCTTTTTTGTCGAGGCGTGTACTTTAACATATTTATTTGCAATATTTTTTTTTAGCAATATACTTGTAGACATATATTTATATCGTATGGCAGCGTAGTATTATGACATTGTATAATATAGGTGAGGTGACTGATAGAATGATTCTTTTTTTTTTCATCTCTTCGAGACGAAAGTTACAGATTTTTTTTACGTTATCATTAATTATAATAAAAATAATAATAATTATAATTGTTTTCTTTTCTTTCTCTCGTTTCACACATTTAAATAACGTTTTTTTTCATTACTACTACAATGATTGCAGGTTTTATAGCAAAAAAAAAATGTTATTTTGCTAAAGAAAATTTTCTTTCTTTTTTTTTTTGCTATAAATGTTCTTGACCACTTGTTAATATAATGTAATTGTTATTATTATTTCAAGTGTTCCTTGAAAACGTGGAAATGATAATCAATATCAATCGACTTCGCTTCGTGCAAACGGTGCATCATGACTCTCTCTTATCTTTCTCTACAACTTGATTAACTCGTCAATTATATTAATTATAATTTTTCCCCCCTTTTTTTTATTCAATAGCTAATGCATTCTTTCTAAAAAAAAAAAAAATTGCGAAGAAGCGTTCGCAAGATTGTATCGATCGCTTGATACCGAATTATTATTATACTTGTTTTATTATAACATTACTCTTGTCATCTAGTTAAAATATCTATAAATATTCTCTAATAACGATAATGCAACGTCATTAATTTATTATTACAATTTGCAACTTAGAAAAATAGTCCTGGCACTCCGTGACCATGTCTCGCGGTAAGCTTCTTTTTTTCCCTCCTTTTATTCACATTCAAAAATGCGCTAATACATATTATTATACATTGTTCCACAACATTATAATAAGACTTTGATTTCTCAAAATCGGTACCATCGAATTGACTAGTCTTATTTTGATAGTGACAAAAACAAAATAAAAACCGAAATGATGTGAGAATAAAATATTAAAATTATTAAAAAAAAATTGTCTTTTTTATGAAAATTCACAAAAAAAATCTACTTTACTAAAATAACAATCTCACTTTGTGCAATTACACTCTGAGTTTCATAAAAAAATTGTACAACTGTAGCACCATTTTTTTTTCAAGTCAATCCACGCATTATTTTATTAAAATATAAAAATAAGAAATATAATTACAAACTGATTCCCACTTTGAAATTATTCTCTAAATTTATAATCAAAAATTGAATTTCAGAGAAAATTCCCGTGAAAAAAATTTTAATAAACAAATAATTCCGTCCCACGTGAAGAGAAAAATATAAAAGACGAATAAAAATTAATCGAAAAAAATTTATTACAAAATAAGGCGAAACACTAGAATATCTAAATTTCATAAATTCCCCCTAAATTTTTGATTTGATTTTTAATATAGCTTTAACATTTAAATAAATATTCCCATTATATAATTATTAAATAAGAAATAATTTTTTTTTTGTACAATTAATTAATTTCTTACTATATAATTAAAAATCTTTCTATACATTTTTTTCTATATAACAACAAGTATTTATTTACAAAAGTATAACATTAATTTTAATTTCAAATAAAAACGAAAAAAAAAATTACACAAAGAAAGAAAACAAAAATCTTCTTTAAGAAGAACTTCAGGATGGGAATTAAAAATTCATTTTCCTTTTATATTTATCATTTTAACAATTTTATTTTCCACTATAAAAGAATTATCCCCAATTTCAAATAAAAATTTTTCTTTCATTATTAAATTTAGTTACTTTTTCTTCTACTATTTCAAATAAATAATATTTAAATATTATATATTATTACAAATAAGAAAAAAAATGTAAGCCAAAATCTTTTGTATTATCAACTACAAATCTGCTCATATTTTGATTATGGAGACATTTTTTCATTTTTCAAAAAATGAGGAATAAAAATAAATTTAAAAAAATTGGAACTTTTTCAAAACAACAAAATATAGTAAATTTTATTATTATATAAAAAATTAATTTTCACTACCGATTCGACAACATACAATCGCGTCACACGAGACGTGGAAACGGTATATCAATAAAATCTATATGAAAAACAATCAACGAAACAACAGTAGTACTACCCTTTTTTTTTAAGTTTCACGCTCTACTATTATTAATTATCTAATATTGATTTGTATCGATTAATACCATTTTTTTAATCTCCCTCTCCCTACTATGCAAATCCTCTTTACTTTGATGCAATTGACGCTCTTTTTTTTCCTTAAAATTCATTCATCATTCATTCTCTGTCTTTTTTTTTCAGGGTTTCGTATATGATACATATCAAAAACCCTTTTATTTTTCATTTTCTATATATCATTTACCCAAAACATTCTCTATTATATGTATATATAGAATTACACTCAACGCATTTATAAGCATTGTTTTCGTATATCATTATTATATAATAATGACTGTTTCAAAAACAAACAAAAAAAAAGCGATCGACCAATCAGAGCGTGTGCTTCCTCGATATATATTAATATATATATTTATAATTTATATAATATATATGCACTACTATGATAATTTTTAGTCTCTACGGGTGATAGCATCAACGTTTTTTTTTTAGTCGCGTAGTCTTTTTTTCAAAAAAAAAAAAAAAAAAACGTTAATCAACAAAACTAAATAATTTACTATGTATATAAAAAAAGAAAAAAATGAGAGAATCATGTATTTTCATTACCTAACATGATACGTCGCATGTATAAATACTGATAGAGATATACTTGCCTGCCGGTACACCATCTATTTTTTTTCATATTAATATATCAATATTTATATTTATATATATATATATACCTTTTTTAGTATTTATATATTTATACTTAGAATTTTCAATTCTCGAGCGATCCGATCGCCTAGCGTCTTGCCTATTTTTTTTATCCACTCAATGTACATTAATATTTTAATTATCTCTAGTACACATGGCTTACAGATTCATTCTTTTTTTGTTCTCTTCATTAGAAAGATACTTTTGTGGTATCATTGACACTGTGCAATTTTTCGATCAATTGCAAATATAATGCCATATTTCTTTTTTTATTAAATGATTCTAAATTAGCCACAACAAGAAAAATGAAGAAAAGAATCAACATCCATACAATATGAATTGTTTATCGTATTCAGGTCCTATTGTCGAAAAATGAAAAAGTTGGATAGACATTCAATTAAACTAGTTCCAGTAAATAACCTACTCTTTATATTATTATTATTTTATTTCTTTGGGGAGGACTCCACAATAACGACGAGGATTTTTCTTTTATTCTATATTGTAACAACCTTTTAATTATTATAACCACAATAATTAATTAATTAATTATATTTATATTTCGTTTGCAATAACATATTATTAATTAATTAATTAATTAATTAATTCAAATAATTACACTATATATTATAAATATCTTAATTTATTCATTTCTCATTATTATGTATCTAACCAACTTTTTCAGTGTGCAGCATTCGCTAATTATCTGCTTAGAATTATATCGATATAATACTGTAAATTTTATTTGTTTTAAACAAATTTAAGAATTATTATATAAACTGTCAACTATTGGCAATTTTAGTATTTTTTTTTTGTTTCATTCCTTTTTTTTCAAAATTCGCTTGTTGTGGCAAATTAATTAAAATTTGCAATCATTTTGACAGAATAATATCTCTTTCGTATATTTTGTTTTTATCATTTTCTATATTATGCAAAATTCGCAAGCACTTTGCAATTGATTTAACAAGATTTTTTTTGTTTAATGAATTTGTTCGTTTTTTTTTTTTAATGGATTTTTCACACATCCATGGCGCATTTCTGTTTTATATTATAATCTTTTCATTTTTGTATAATAACCATAAGCTTAAATCGTATAGACTCGCATATAATAAAAAAGAGTTGAAGTTGAGAAAAATTACAATCAGTCAGTACTTAAATTTATGTCGAATACTCTCGCAATCTTATATAAGTATGTCAACACTGCAATTCGAATTTTCTTTCGAATTTTTCGCCCATTGGAGTTAAAATAATTCCAAGAGTTTTTTAAAATTGTATCGAGAAAAAAACTGGAAATTGTCTTTTTAAAACCTCTTAAAAGAATTATTTTTAAAAACTAATTTAAAACAAAAATAGTTATTTAAAAATTGATTCAAATTTTACAAAAATTTGAAAAAATTTTATTTGACTTTGTCATTTTTTTTTAATGAGAATTTGTTGATTAAGAAAAACATTAAAATGAGAAATAGAAAAAATTAAAATTATTCACTCTCATTGCAAATACTATTTTTTAAGATGATACTTATGATATTGGTTTTACTTATTATATAATAAATGTTATAGAAAGTGGATCTACTGACTGCTCTTAATTTTTTTGTTTTTTTTTGTTTTGTTTTTTTTTGTTTTAAACGCATCGTGCATACAAAGAAAATTTCTAACAAGTTTTAGGAATATATATCTAATTTAATGATGAACGTTTTTTGCGATGATTAAATATAATTATCAAATGCCTTTCTTCGTTCGAAAATAAATCCTAACTTCGTTCAATGGCTTCTCCACATTTCTTTTTTCCCTTTTAAGCAATAGTATATATATTTTTATATTCTATATTTATTCGTATCTTATGTTTAGACAAAGCGACGCTATGTCGATACCTCAAACTCTATTTAGTTCTTTCATTTATTTTCTCCTTTCTTCGTATATAAAAAACTAATAGATCTTAAAAGTGGATATGTACGAAGACGAAGGTTTTGACGATTTTTCAATAAGTTTTCCACTGGCAAATTCCTTTCTTTTTTCAAAGAATACATATATATATATTTTGTTAATTTTGTAAATTCTTTTTAAAATTTTAATTAATTTCCAATTATTCATTATTATGTACTCGCATATATAATAGTGAAATGTTTTTCATAATTTATTCTAATTTTTTCCAACAAAACAATTTTAACATTAATTAGCAACGATTTTTTCTCAACTTTATAATTTCTGTTCTACAATTTGCAAACAAAAACAATTTTGAAATAATATTTCCAATTAATTTTTTTTTTTGTTCTAATTAGATTTTATTTGCCGCTTCAATTTCTATCGCTTCAAATTCTTTATTCATATTTTACTCATAAACGATAAACTTATTAAGTCAAATAAAATCAATAATATAACATTTTTTTTAAATTTTTAAATTAAATTAATTGACGCATTAATAAAAAAGCTAAGTGTTAAATAAAAATATTTTTTTTTTTTTTTTTTTTTCAGTTAACAAATTACTTTATTTACTAATACAATTAAAATTCGTCTTTTAATAAATTAATCGTTTATGACGTGTTTCATTTTTTTTTATTTTGCAAACTGAATCAGTGAGATACATCCAAATGATTTGAATTTCGACAAACACGAATAAGTTTCCGTTAATCTCAACCTTCGAGGCGTTCATTAATCTGACAATTAAAGTTATTACTTAAAAGAGGCCAGTTTGATTGGTGTTCATTGAGTTTATTATTTTAATGTAGGCCTGTCTTCTGCGTTTAACGATTCTAAGTAATATTTTTATGATATGTAGGACGATCTAAGCTTAGGGGAACCCTGCGATCTAATTTGCCTTAGATTGAATAAAAAAAAATAAATTTACCTAAAGTCAAATTTTCTCAATTTAAAAAAATCATATTTTTCAATGTACGAAATATTTCAATGTTCTATCTTACACTGGAAAATTACATCAATTTTCCTTTGAAATATTTACGGAATATTTTTTTGGAATATTTAAAAATATTCTTCAGGAATGTCTCAAAAATATTCTCATGGAATATTGAAGAAATAATGCAGAACAAGATTATAAAAATTATTTCTATAGAGTATTGTAAGAATATAAAACAAGAAAAAAATAATACACTTTCAATATTCTCTAAAACTAATTTTTTACAATGTTGCAAATATTCCGTACTATTGAGATAACGCATAGAATTTTTCATACAATTGTAATTCAAATTAATTAAAAAATTGACACACTAAATCATTAAGAATAATAAATTATTTCAAATTGATAGTTCTTTGTAAAAAACATTTTCAACATTTAAATAATTTTCTACAGAAACGTAAAAATCTAAAAAAATGAATTCAACTCTTAGAAAAACTTCAAATCGGGGCACTTATGCTCGGCATGATGATCGATTTTGTGTCATTTTTTTTAAATAGAATGCGAGTCTGTGGTCGTTTATGTGTTTATACAAATGAAATAGTTTTCAAATATGATTTTAAGTGAAGAAGGGGAGGGATATGTGTTTGCGAAATTCTTGAGTTACGCGAAATCTGAGGAGTCATGAGAGGGAGGATGTGAATACTATCAAATATGTACAATGGTTTTTTTTCTTTTTTCCTTTTTTTTTTGCTTTCTATACTAGTAATTAATACTCATTAATATTTTTTTCAGTTTTTGTCTTTCAATTAATGAGCGAAATCGAGATTCGATTGACCGTTCGTTTTAAAAACGATATAAGGACGAAGTGGCATCGAGATTCATTAACAACAATAATATTTAAAGCACCTCTCATTTTACAAATCTATTTTTTTTTTACTTTTCCTTTTTTTCGGATCGATTGCAATAAAACTTAATCAATTCACGATCGCCTTAAATACCCTGATATCATTTTTCAATCGCGAAAATTAAAAAGAAAAAAAAAACATTTATTATATTGCACTGATTTTTAAGATTTTCTTATTTTCAAAACGCATTTTATATTTTCTTTTGAATAGAAAACATTTTCAAAATTCTTATGTATATAAATTTTTTCAAATTCTTTCTTTCTGGAAAATTTTTCAATTTTCTATTCAGACTAAATTTTTTTCATATAGTATATATAGAAGCGTGGAAAAAACTCGTTTTAAAAAAATGCTCTCTCTTTTTTTTAGAAACGCTTTGTTATGACAAACGTGGTCCATTGTTTGTTTGTTTTTTTTTTATAATCAAAATTTATCCAAAGGAAAGTCATAAATTTTTGGCAAACAAGTCTACGCAGTCTTCGATGTTTGAATTGAATTTATTTTCTTTTTGGATGAAAATTAATTTGCAATTAATTCAGTTTTTTTTTAGTATTTCGAATATCACTTGCGTGACTTGAACCTGAAATTTATGACTTGCGGAAAGTAATAATCGATTGTTTCGTTAATTAATAATCGATAAATACGATTGCACAAGATACTCAGGTAATGCAAGCGTTAGTTTTTTTTTATTTACTACTTTGTCATACCTCCATTTTATTTTCTCTTATCATCGTCTCTTATTCGATTACTTTTTTTCATCTTTCCTCAATAAATTAGGCTATAACTCAATTTTTAATTTGAATTAATAATATTTTTAGTTACTATAGGTAATTGATATACTTAGTTTTTCAATTACCTAAAATGATTTTATATTTTTAATGAAAACATTTTTCCGTTTGCAAATAAATAATTGAACGTAGAATTTGTGTTTCTCTTTTTTTAAAATTAAGAACAAAGTTTTCGATTTCATGTCTTTCGTATTCCATGAGTTCATTTCGACATTTTTGGCTGATGCGGGATAAAATTTAATTCAATTTGTACAAAATTGAAAATGTGCGTTCAAACGACATTTAGGACTTATTTGTTAAAAACGAACTAATCAGACTATTACGTTTTCTTATTTGTAATATTGTATATATTTGGAGAATGTTTTAAATCGAAATCACTGAAGGAAGATGCAAGGGATATTTTTAACTGTTTAATTTGTTATTAAAACTTTTAAAAATATTTTAAAACATTTTAATAAAAAATTTTTTTTTGGATATTTAATTAAAACCTTTTAAAATATCGAAAAAGGAAAAATTTTGTTTAGCAACATTTTGTGCATAATATTATAAAAATAAGAAACAAAAAAATTAATCCCTCATTTATTCTTCTTGCAGTTTTTTCGTTATATTTTCATTCACGATGTCAACTGTGACACTCTTGTAATTGTCAATTTACAAAATTGTGGCAGTGTGCTTCTCGTACATTTTTTTTCTTTAATATTACTATTAAGCTCTCAAAAGAATGTTTCATATTTTTCTATCTCATTCGTACGTTTATATCGTAAATTATACCAAACAAGAGTAATAAAAAATTCTTCTCAATAAATAGTTTATATATTTTTAAAGTTAAAAAATATTTTCAATATAAAAATTTAATATTAACAATTTTTAAAAATTCAAGGAGCAATATATATTATTAAATAAGAAAATAAATAATAATAGTGATAAAAATAGTAATAATAATATAAAAATTGGAAATAAACGTATGAATCAGATCGAACATAAAATCGATAAATCCGAATAAAAAGCTTACAATGACATCCATTATTCTTTTAACGATTTCAAGGTAGTTGTACGAGATGGACAAGTAGGTATAACTTTTTTTAAAGTACTTATTACAATACCACACACTATACAATGATTTTCGATCATCTCTATTAATATAATAATATTAATGAAACGATCCTTGTTCAATGATAATATAAGACTAACTGTGCGAAATTAGTGTATTTATGGGGTATTATGTTACAGATTGTGATTAAAAGGGGCGATTTTCGTGTTTTTAGCCATTCGTGCACGTTAACCCCTTGCAGTCATTTTTTTTTTCATTTTCTTTTACGATTTAACGTAAAAACAGTCTGTTCTAATGTTACTCTTTAGATAACTAGACGTTAGTATAATAATACTGGCTATTACTGGATTTCATATTTTTAAAACTCATTTTTTTGTTTTGTTTGTAAATCATTAATTATTATCGTTTTGGGTGAGTTTTAAGGTTTTTTTTCTCTTCCTATTGTCAGACATATACAGTAGATTCACATTTTTTTTTATTCGTCGTGTACAATTATATATGTACAAATCGTACGTATGCCTGTATGTATATATGTATAATATATATATATTTATATATATATAATTAGTTATTTATATATATAATTAGTTTTCTATATATATAATTAGTTTTTATATATATAATTAGTTTTTTTGTATAGTTTTTATTTTTTGTATAATATAGCTATTCATTATCGTCAGTATCAATTAGTTGTATCTCGTTTGTTTTTTGTTGCTGTTTTCTTTTAATGTACGTGTTGGCTAAAGCTACAATGTAATAGTCTTTATCAAAAGCACATGTATATCGTAAAATATTCTATATACATAAACATAGTATGTATACAGAATACGTGTAGAATAATATATATATTGCATATAAACCGAGCTTATTATTTTGTGTTCCTCTCTTTTCATTTTAGTCTTTGGTAGGTATTGTTAATATTTCCTGTTTCATGTTAATTCTATCACGATAGAATTTTGCAAAAATTGTTTTTATTTCATCAGTTCTAATTCAATCGAGAGATTATTGTTATTCCCTGGAATCTCTTTCTTGAATTCTTGAAATATTGTACGTATGTAAAAAATAATACGAACGAGATTATATAAGAAAAGTGGGATTTAACATCACGTATAATATAGAAAGTGAAAATTGTATGTATATAATATGTGGAAGTTTTTTTTTCATTTTACGTATAGAAATTGCAGAGTAATTTTTCTCTCGAGTAAGAAAGTTAGAAAAATTATTAAAGTATTGTTCGATATTTTATATATAAAAGAACAATTTCAAGGTCTGAATTTTTTTTATGGAGAGAGAGAGAGAGAGAGAGATTTGAAGATTATTGAAAATAGTAAATATATTAAAAAAGAAAAGAGTAGAAAAAAATTTATTTTGCATACCGAGTTATTTTTGTCCTTAATTTTTCGTTTTGTGTTCTTGCTGTGTCTTCTCATCATGAAAAGAGTCCCAGTAAAAATTTTCTTAAGCCACAAAACAAATGTCACGATAAAATTTTCACGAGTCTTTTCAATTTTCTTTCTAACTAGGCCTCATTTCCATCGACTATTCTCGGTTCCACCGAGTTTTGAAATCCTAAATTTATAGTCCTGGTCCCATTGGGCACCGGCGTTAGAAAAAAAAAAACAAGAAAAAAAAAGAAGTCATCAAATTTCATCATTCAATGAATCTTGGAGAGATGATCTTCATCACTTGCCTCAGCATCACCTTCAACGCCGCGTTCTCCCTCTTCCGGATGAGTTGGATTTCCTTCCTCGGTGTCAACACTACTGGTTGGCGTTATTTGTTCTGGATTCTCGTTCCTCGTAAAACCCAAATTTCCTCGATCCTTGTTATTATTGTTGCTATTGTTAATGTTGTGTCCATTATTGTGATTATTGAGACTATTCGTGTGACCATTTTTGTGGCCATTGTTGTGATTAATTTTACTTGATTCCTGGAAGGTCGAGTCCTCACTGCTAGGGGAACCGGGAGACGAGACTATCACCTGAAAGATACAAAGTTTTTTAGTTAATTTAATACTTTATATTTAATTTATTAATATTAAAATATATCGATTTGTTTATTTATATTTGTCATATATATTAAATAAATTGATATTTACCTTTCAATTTTTATGAGATCAAATTCTTAATTATTTTTTTGTTTAGGACTGAAATATATATCTTAAAAACGCAATTGAATAAGTTAACAATCATCGATATAAAAATTTATCAATATTTAAAAAATTTATGTTGAAATCTTTACAATTTTCTTTCGAAATTGTCATTTCTTGCAGAATTTGAAAACAAATTAATCCTCATTTATTATTTTACCAGACAAGAATAAAGTCGAGTAGATATCAAAAAGTGTAGAATAAAATAAATAAAAAAAATACGTAGAGATTGTAGATGCATTTAAGAGCGCACACCTTCAGTGAAGATCTGACAATAATTATTATTGTATATTCGAATTCTCAATTTCGAAAATGATAATTCAATTTATTTTTCAGTTTCTTAAATTTCTTTTCATAAGAAAACGAAACTAAAAAGAATTATTTTATTCAACACCTCATTGACTGCAAGTAAAATGATTTAAATGAAGAGAATTCAG
Organism: Leptopilina clavipes; assembly: GCA_001855655.1. Classification (NCBI taxonomy): domain Eukaryota; kingdom Metazoa; phylum Arthropoda; class Insecta; order Hymenoptera; family Figitidae; genus Leptopilina; species Leptopilina clavipes. The sequence goes on from JUFY01034863.1 coordinate 11,074, forward strand.
ATCTTCATTTTGAAAATTGTTTGCTCTCGTACTTGAAAATAGAGCATGCAGTGAAAACGGACGGATGAAAAAAGAGATGAATGAATTGTGAATGAAAATGATAACGATAATGTACCTGTGCAAGAAGCGGCGTCTCTGTGCTGTCAGCGCTTTGGTAGAGCCGGCAATTTGCGTTTGCTCTGAATACGTGCCCAAACAAAAGATAAAGAAGACAACGTAAATCTCACTATGTAAATGGTATGATGGTGTAAAAACTGTTTACAAATGAAATTATAGTTTACGCATAAAAGAATTTAACAGTCATCAAAGATGGGCTATCAAAAGAATTAAAAAAAAATTATTTATTCAATTTTTAATTGAAGCTTAATTCGATGATAGATTTTACTACAATTTAATTGAATTCTATTAACTTTCATTGCTGTGATGTTAAAAAATTTTAAATTACTTAAAAATCATTTAAAAAAAAAATTAAAGTTGAACTAATCTATTTTATTTCATTTAATAATTTTATTTATATACTTTATTGTATCTAAATTTAATTTACTTTCCTGCAAAATGAATTTTTCAAACTAAAATGATAGCTCATCTTTGAATATTTCATCAAACTGCCTTTTTCAAATACTAAATATCACGTAAACTCAGAATTAATATGAGAAAAAAATCATGCATGATGAAGGGTATGGCACACGAATATATACATATATATATATATAAATATGTAGAAAAAAAATCACGAGAGCACTTGAATTTGTATCAGAGACTTTGTTAAGAAATTAGATGAAAAAAATATGAGAAGATTGCAATAATGACACGAGAGTATGTTGAATGATGAAGCGTATTTGAAAGACAGAAATTTATATGCAATGAAGATGATAGTTATCCTTTCGATATCTACCATGCTTTCAAACAAGATCAAACTCAAAAAAGCTTTTAAAGCTTTCAAACTCAAAAATGAAAAGAAAGAAAATGTCGAAAACAAAGCAAGAAAGAACACACATATTGTAATTACGAGAAATAATTCTTTAACAACTTTTCAACAAAAACTGGAACTTAACCAATTACGTTTCAAGCTTAAAGATGTGATAAATTAAATCTCTCTCAAGCCTTCGTATTTAATAATAAATTTTAAAATTCATCCAACAATCAACACTTGCCAAGCAAATTTATTATAAAATTGTTCCCTGAGAATATCACTTTTAATTCTTCTCCACTGCAAAGAATAATAATAATGATTAATAATTTAATTAATTATTATTATTATTATTAGAAAGAAGTGGAAAACTTGTCAACCCTGTGGATGCATCATGATAAAAGCTTGGATGCGAGTAAAGAAGACCGTTGAAAGAAATAAGAAAAAAAAAAGAAAAAAAAATGTAAAACGATTGACAAACGATCACGGTTTACCTGTCGTGGCTTGACCGGTGGTGGAGGACGAATGGAGGCTACGGGGGCTACGTGGGTTGTAATGGGGGGCTGTTGATGAAGTGAGGGTGGCTGCTGCCAAGGCTGCCTGGCTCGTTGCAAGGTTCCCTGTACCGGATGATGCTGCAAGTGAATTGGAACCTGCGAGTGCAACTGCGATGGCATTGACGGATTGCTGGTGTTGTTGTGCTCGACTGCTTGCGTAACTCGAGGAAGTGTTGAAGCGACTGAAGAAATCTTCCGAACTGTCTGTGAAATAAGCTACTGATTACTTGATTCACACTATTTTTACACTCAAAACATTGCAAATTTAATAATAAGCCTAACAATAATCCAATTACAATTAAGAAATAATTATTTAAAAAAAATAAATTTTAAGGATTACAAGAGAATTGAAACATTTAAGAATGATAGCATTACCTGACTTGACAGGCCAAATTTCAAGAAGATATTTGAGCACAGCAATGGGCTGCTGGAAGTCTAATGGTGGTCCAGTTTCTTCCGCGTGCAACATCAAAACTGGACCAAAGCAAACTGCTAAACTTGCCGGTGACATCTTGTTGCATTGCGACAGTACCAGGGCCAAGTGATCCAATAAATAAATTAACGTACACTGAAATAATATTAATTTAAATTATTAATTAATTGTAATTATAAGTACAATAAAAAAATAATAATATAAAATTTATAATTATATAAATAATGGATGCCAATTTATTATTTGTTAAAAAGCTATAAAAACTAAGATTTTAACTTACCCTGTTCACTTTTGGGAGACAGTCAAGGATGCTGAACATGAGTTTGGCATTACCCTGTGGATCATCCGGCAGGCAGACTGCGAGCGCGTCCACCATCATTTGGTAGAGGCACTTTGTGAAGAGGGGCTCCGGCAATTCTCTCAAATAATCCTTGAGAACACCTGAAAAAAATACATTCTACAAAACTGAAAGACTAAGTTCAGGAAGAACTTTTTCAGATACAAAAATCTTAAACTTTAACAAATAGAAAAAATATTCAATTTTCTATTTAATTCACCTGTGATGACATTGATATCAGGAACATTATCCGGCGATAAGTCGACTGATCTGGCATTTCGTTCAAATGCTTCTCTAAGTATTCTTTTCTTCGATGCCGATCCGCACAGTCTGTACAAGCCTGTGAGTAAATAGTTAAAATTTAGTTTCAAATGAAGGTAAACAGAATTATTTTTAAATGAAATTGAATTATTATTGAACAGAAATAAATAGCAATACCAATAATATCGAGTCCTCTTCGTTCAACTTCCTCGACACAGCGCCAAACGATGATTGGAATGTTGGAAGACGAGCTCATTGCCAACACAGTAGAAACTCCTCCTGGTACACCTCCAGTCTTGCACTCTCGAGTAACCTAAAATTATACACACAAAATAGTACTTAAATTACCAAATAATTGTTCCCACAAATTGATATAATTATTTTCAAATAAATAAAAATTAGATTTTTCTCAACTAAATTAACAATTGTGTTTGAATGATAAAAAAATTTGCTAATTTAATCATTAAATTTTTTGTCACAATAAATAAAGAAATTAACTCACGACAGTGTCCAGATCGACTCCAAATAGAGGCGCAACTCTAGTAGCTAATGATATAACGGGCAATCCTCGTCGTCTAAATGTTTGATGCGCATCGGTATACCTTAATCTAAGATAAATCGTTCCACGTGGTTCGACTTTCAGTGCCAATTGATGCAATGGAGATTCCTTGAGTAGGCTAACTAGATGTACGGATCCTTTGTAACAAAGTTTGTGCCTGTGTTGTGGATCCCATGAATATACGAGTAAATCCAATTGTCGATTTCCAACCAAATCCAATTCAAAAGTTTCATCCCAGTCGAACATTAAATCACCAGTACGAACGACTGTTCTTGCTTTATGAACTCTGTCGCACTCGAGAACGCAATACAAATCCCTAAGTGCACACGTGCCTGTAAAAAGGAAAATATTTTCCCACATCTTCAAGAATATTTTCTTCTCACCGAGTGTGTGTATTTTCTGTTTTTCTGAATGAATCAATAATGGAAATGAAAATAGTGCCACTCGAACCATGTACATTATTTCGAGTCAGGTTTATGAGTGCATGTGACAAGATTTCTTGAGAAAAGTGTGCGTGAGATTTTAATTCATAGAAAGGAATTGAAAAAACAAATTAAAAAAATAATTAATAGAAGAATATAAAAAGAAGTTAATTATTGAGTGTCTTTTTTTGTTAATATTTAAAGAAATCATGCCTTCAGCCGTGAATGGCAAACATTCACGGACGTACCTAAACTTGGCTGACCTGATGGAGTAGAAGGCGTTGTCGCTGCAGAAGATGAAGTTGTCGATCGAAGACCACGACCCGCCAGCAGGTGGACCCAGAGCAACCCATTCACTCCACTGGAAAGATCACCGCCAGTGTCTCCAAGAGAGCTCAAGAGGGAGCTCGTCGAACTTGGAGTTCCCACCGTTGGTGGCTTCTCTATTTTATACTTGAGAAACTCTGCAATTAATTGATTCAATTAATAACAAAGAAATTCATTAAAGCCCCATCTCTTAGGCACAAATTAATTGCTTCAATATTCTCCAACATCCATTAGACTGAATTTCGTGACCTAATTTTTGTTTATCCGAAATTCCGAAAGAAGAAAATTCTCACCTGCAGGATTAATGTCTAACAGTCTTTGATCCTGAGTTCTGGCTGGTGTGGGAGTTGGTATGCTTCTAGTTGACTCAAGATCCAAGAGGTTCCGGATCCTTCGTACCGATGTTGCTCGCTGATTGACAGTACTGCTCAAAGATGGTTTTTGACTTAATGATGATCGAACATTGGAAGCAACAGAAGATGGCCTTGGATTGCTAGCAGTTCGATGAGAAGAGGAGCTGATAGCAGTTGAAGCCCTTAAATTTGCAAGATTCACTTGTTGCGCTGACGCTGACCTCGTTGATAATCTGTCTAAAGTACTCGACATCGGTCTGTAGCTACCATATCCTCCATACTCAGCCTGTATATGATAATTAAAATTCCAAGATTAAAAAATTGACACCAATTTTTATAATTATTCCACTTTTTCTTCCCCTATCAATATTTATTTAATCTACTTAATTTTTTTTCTTAAAAATATAATCAAGTTTTACTAATTTGCATTTTTTACAATCTCACCTGATTAGCAGCCGCGTGAATATTTTCAGCACTGTATGTGTATCGAGGAGGCCTGTTTGTTGTTGCTCGAATTTGTTCGTACAATGCGCTGGTACTTGGTGTTCGACTCAACCATGCTCGATATTCATCTGAAGTGAAAACACTTGGTGACGATGGTATCCTTCCTGTGATTAATTATTGAAAAACAAAAAATATAATCTCTAATGTTATATTTCGAATTATTGAAAAAAACTGAACAAAAATTTTCGTTTTGTTCTTTTCTCGTTTAAATCGCTCGAAAATTTTTGCCTCATTCAATTAATTAATCCAGATGAATAAATTTTATCTTTTTCAACAGAACCAGATGCTATCATTAGATTCATGCTTTACTAGATACCTTTTGATAGCAGTTATTTGATAACAACTTGTAAATTACCAATTTTCAAAATAAAAAAATTACAGGCTATAATTGAAAAAAAATTGACATTCTTTTAATTAATGAATAAACATTGTCAGATCTACAATAATTATGCAAACTACTTGAGAAATGATAATATAGTAACTAGCTAAAGAAACATGAGCACTAATGAGAGGATTATTGTTTTAAATAAGATTTTTTCAATTTAAAAATTTTTTTTTAATTTGTAAATAAAAATCCATTTTAGAAGATTTAGAACGACAATATCCCCCTGGAATAGGAAGAAATGCTAAGATGTTCAAGTAATACAAATATTGGATTATTATTTACTTCTTAGAAATGGTTTCAATTGTGGAATATTCCAAGCCATGGGTTTTTTTAAAGTGATATAAAAAACTAATTGAAAAAAATACTAATTTTTATGAAGGAATTTTACTGGAGATAGGAAAATGGTTGTTTGTGATTAATTTCTTACCTCTATCTCGTCTAATAGATGGAAACTCGGGAGCGGACAATGCCCCATCACTATCTTCTTGGTCAATAAGACCTGACGTAACAGTGCTAAGACCAGTTCTAAGGCCTGGTTGCTGCGGCAACGTTCTGCCGCTACGAGGCAATGAGTTTGTTCTTAAACCTAAAATAACGTCAAAAACCAAATCCTTCCTTTAAAATTCTCTTTTTTCCAATTTCAAACTCAAATTAACACGAAATCAACAAATGACGATAGGAAAAAGCTTTGAGCATTCAAAGCATTTTTTTTTTAACTAACAATTTCGGTCATAAACATTTCGGACTGCTTTTTTAGTCTATTAGAGAGAAAGAGAGAAAGAAAAATCTTAAACCTGTAATCCTAAATCACTTATTAATGTTCTAAAGTATGTAAAAAAATTATTAACGAACGTGCAACTAATTCCAAGCAGTCAAAAATGTACTTTTCCCTGCAAAGTTTGATTCTTTCAAAGCAATAATTTTGAAACTTCTAATTTTCAAAAAAATACTAAAAAAAAGGAATAAATTTGAAAAAGGAAGTAAAAATTAATTTTCACGAATAGCCTCATAATTATCCATTGTTTGAGCGACAGAGACGTTGCCGTAGAAGACTTCTATGTATAAAATATCATGTGTTTAATTTCATGCAATTTTTTCTTTTAGTTGTCTTCTATGTGTATAATTTCGGCTAATGAAATTTCAATCCTGACACATGAGCAATTGTTTCAAAAACAAGGACTCACCAGTGGAACCCTGACCAATCTGTGACCTCGATAATGTTGCCAAATGTGAGACAGCACTGCTCTGAGATGGATTATTTAGATTATGCCTGTAGTAATAGTAAGCTGATCGGGGTGAACTGGAACATGTGGCCTCAGTGTCCGACGCATAATCCAACGATGGTCGATGTCTTCTCGTCAAAGTACCAAATTGACCTTGACCCCGTGTCGATGAAGTTGTATCGTTTTGACCATATCTTGTGTTATAGCGCATCGCCGAGGATCCTAAAATCATTGAACAATACATTTTTAGCATAAAAAGAAAACTTTTCCTCCAGAACTAGAAATTAATATATATTCAAGTCTTTCAAATTTGAATTTTTTTACATTAAAGAAAAAAGGTATTTATAATATTAGTATTTCCATAACGATCTCTAATATTTCTGAAAAATTCCATAATAATCGATTAACAGTTTGGAAAAACAATGAAATTACATAACAACAATTTACCTGTCTTGAGACTAGACCGCAAAAGCGTATGGCGTGCTGGTGTGGTAATGCTGGTATAATCAACTCGGGGTAAATGTTGGTCAGAACCACTTCTTGGCATAATTCTACTGCCCCCAGTATGTTGAGAGTATCCATAATGCGATGCTTGAGTTTGGCTTGAAATTCTACCAACTGACTGCATTCCAGTGCCAGTCGACATACGACGTGGTCCATTTGATGACATCACAGGATTTGCGTAAAACGAATGAACCTAAATGAAAATTACACTTGTAAATTTCGTAATTTTGTTTCTTTTTTTAATACATTCTCTAAATAAAAGCTTTAAGCGACTTTTTCACTTTTCACTTTGCTCTGAAATTTACATTTTACGTGTAATTATCGTTAAAAAAAATTTATCAACAATGTGTATGATTGCATTAATAATTAATTAATTATATGCAAATTAGTAAATAAATTTTGTTAGTTTCAAGCCGTGAAATGTGCCTTGAGTCTTCTAAAAGCCTTTGAAGTTATAAAACATTTCTTGACAGTATTAATAATTCACAATAATTAATTTTTTTTGCCACGTTAATAAACAATCATTTTTAAAAGATACTTCCATTAAAATCTGCCAAAAAAAACGTTGAAAAAATATTTAAAGACAAAAATGATAATAAAATCACATTTAACAGATTTTAAATTAAAATATTATTCACAATAATAATTGTGGTAATGTATTACTCATTAATAACTGTATTTAATTAAAAAATAATAAAAGCAAAAGAATGTAATTCTCATTCGCTCTAAATGTAATAATAATTATTATTATCATTTACCTCATATTTCACTATTTCGCTTTTACAGTTTAATCTGCCATTAAAAATTTTCACTTCACAGTTATTATTATTATATTTTCCAATATTTTCCCTCGGAATATATGTGAACTACATAATGAATTTTATGAATAAAAATTTACTTTTCATAATTTTTTCTTTTGTCAAGAAATGTACTTTCTGCTCGAAGCAAAGTGAACAATATAATGCAGCGGGGGAAAGAAAATGTTGGAAGATGCACACATAAACATACAGAAAAGCTTTGGAATAGATTGACAGAGAGACATAGAAAAAAAGAGAGAGAGAGCCAGAAGAAAAATTTATTTGCCCTCGACAATTCAAAAACATTTCGTTGATATTTGTGCAGCAAAACATTTTTTATCCATTCCACCAAATCTCCTTGCTTGCTTGCATCGAAAGTCAATAAAATATGAATTTTTTTATAGAATAGATTTTAAAAAATTCAAATAAAACAAAAAAATTAGAAAATAATGCCAAAAGTTTTGTTGCACAAATATGAAAATATATTATTATTATTATTATTGTCAAAGGAAAATATTTTTCTCACAATAAGTAAAAGAGAAAAAGAGATAGAAAGAGAGAGTGAGAGAGAAATAGAAAGAAGAGAGACGAAGGGGGTGCGCCAAATATAATTTTAGTATAGCAATATACATATTGAAGTATACTCATTACGAGATCTAGATATCAAGAAGAGTTGTATTATTTTTACCTTCGTGAAATCCTGGTCAATTTTCAACGTAGCAGTCATTCATATATAGAACCGATTAGTCAATAAATTTCGTCTTTATAAATAACATTGAACGGCGGTCTTTACTTATCGTTAAATTTTTTCTCTTAACATTTTTTATTATAATTTTCTTTTTTTTCACCAAAAAAAACCTTTTTAATTTCAAATTGGAAAAAAAGTTATCAAGAAAAAATCTACGTAGGTATTGATTTTACTTTCTTTTACAGAAAATTTATATCCTTTTAAATGATAAATTATCCTCTAGATCCGCCATTCTTTATTTTTATCTTATTTAAATTAAAAATTTTTTACTATCATAATTATCATAGCGCTCTTAGAGAGTGGAGGGCAAACAAGTGTGGAATTGTGCAAATAGGTAATAAAAAAGGTGCTCGATCCACATCGTCTAAGACATCTATGTTTATAAAATTCATCACTATCAAATGATCACTGACACACCAAATTTCAAAATTGTATTATTAATTTAAAAAATAAATATGTAAAACAAATTTGCAAACCATCATCTTTATAATTATCATTATTTGCAAAATCTGTTAAAATTATAACAACAAACATGCAACATATTATATCAAAAGTTTTTAATGAAATTTAATTTTTCGAAACAATGAAAAAAAAAAAGAAAACGAAGTAATTTTTTTAATTAAAAAAAACACTGAAAAACTTGTTGGTCATTGGGCAATCATTTAATAATAATAAATATTAATAATATAAAATGGAAAATAATTAAAAATGTATGACTTACTTTTTCAGCGAGACTTTCCAGTGTTTTTGGATATCCGCGTTCGTATGGTTGAAAATGTTGTGTAGTTGATGGTTTCGGTTGATGAGTGATAACAGGCGGCGGCGGTGGTTGATAGGACCAGTGACCTTCAGGTCGTGAATTATAATAGAGATCACCATTGCTGGAGCCTAGATCTTGAGTCGATCCAAGTCCAGTGAGACCCAATCTTGATCTGGATGGTAACATCTCACGTCCGTCTCCTCTTCTTCGACTACTGTCACTAGAAAATTAAGAAACGATTAAATTTATTATTTTTCTTTCAAAAAAAAATAAATAAAAATTTATTTTAGTATTAAATTCTAAATGGAATGTTGAATAATTTTCAGATTTTCTAATTACCGTATATGATTGCTACTTGAATGATCATTTTCATCTTCATTAATGTCTCGTTTAATGACAACGACAGGTGTTGTTTTGTGTTCACTGTGAAGACTATGTGAAATGAGCTGATGAGGACCACGCCTCGTGGCTAGAATCAGTCTCGTAGGAATGGACATTACAATGACAACATCATCTAAACTCATATGCGTGACGTCGACCAGATTAACTGCCAATATTTCATCCCCTACCTAAAAGAAAATAGAAAAAAGACTTTTAGAGATTTCGAAAATATTTTTAAATTTACTTTCCAATTTTTATTCCTCTTATATTCAACTGACTTGTAATGAAAATCTAATCAAAATGGATCAAGATATTGGAAAATGAGATAAACTTTTTTTTTTTGTTCAATTTAAAGTTGTCAGAGGATAATGGATTCAAAAAATAGGGGAAAAAAGCAGATAGAGACCTTGAGACAACCACTGTTATAGACGGCTGATTCCAGTGCTATCCTAGATATAAAAACGCCATCGTTCCTGTCTACTCCATTTCCTTCCCTTATATAAAGTCCCAACGTCTGTCCCGGACTCTTGATTATCTCGACAAAATGGATGGGATATTTCGGATCCTGGAACAATTTTCAAAAAAAAAAAACATTTTATACTCGCTTGGTGTAAAAAAACTGTACCTCAAAAGACAAACATTTTTTACGCTTTTTTTGAACTCGAGTTGATTATCGATTCTTTATCGGTTTATAAAAAAATGTGATTATAAAAAAACATCGATATAAAATCGTACGTAACTGAAGAATAATTTAGTTTCTTTATTACCTGCACAGAGATGAATTTCTTTGCAGCTTCTTGCGCCTGTCTTCCCATCTGTCGTGGTTCGATGGTACGTACAACCATCTGACCTCGTCTTTCAACAGCTTCGAAAGCAGCGGCAGTCGAAGCGTCATGGTCATTTTCCACCGTCTGAATTTGCTTGAAAATTTCTGTACTGATCCCACTCACCTTGTCAAACGAAATTATTAATTATTAACCACATATTTATTTATAGTTCAATTATATTCTAGGTTGAATAGAATAATTATAGATCGTGTGTAAATAATTAAAGCGACGTTGGAAGTATGTCAAAGTGTTTTCACACTGGAACTAGAGATTGATCCATCAGTTTCTCAGGATTCAAAATTGTTATATATTATTACCTTTCTGAAATCCCCTTGGATGACCATAGGAGGTGGTTCCTTGGGGCGCAACTGGTTGGCAGATGCCTGCCTCCCAGGACTTGCACTTATGTCTGTCACTTCCCCACGCCCCTCCTGAAAATATATCATGTTTTTTAGTACTAACAATTATTATCAAATCATATTCAATTATTACTAGTTTCATTTCTCATTCATCTAGATGAAGTATAAATATCAATTTTACAAAAAGAAGACAAATTTTTATTCCAAGTACATATTGTTCGTCACTAACGGATTTAGAGACAAATCTCTACTGGCGGATCATGATCCGTCGGGTTCGTTACTGACGGAATACCCATCACTGTCCAAAGCAAAAACGATTGAATCCCAAAAGGCGGGGTCGGTGGGAAATTTTTACCCAAACCTTCAAATTTACTTTATTTACTTTATAAAGAATTATATCTCAAGGACTTTCTCAATAGAAACGAGAAATCATAAAACAAAAAAAATGTCCCCAGTAGCAATTTAGTAAATTTGAAAAAGGTCAAGAAAGATTTTCCCGAAAGATAAAAATTGAAGAGAGAATCGTGGAGGGTATGAACCCCTGACATTGTAGGTCGATCATCCCTTCCTTTTCCTCACATTCGAGAAATTCCACCTCCAGTCACTTGATGACATTTTATCGTCAATTAAATTAAAAACCAAATTTCCAAATGAAAAGAATTCGAAAATATTTATGACGCCTCTAGAAATTCATCTTCGGAAATTTACATGGTCCATCATATATCTAGGTGTATTTACATGATTTATTGGACCTACCCTCAAGCATGGCACGAGGATGATCCACGCGGTCGATCCACACATCCGGCCCCACAGTTGAGTACCCACACGCAAGCTTATATTTCCAACCCCTTTGCAAAATCGTCAAACGCACCCACATCATCTAAACCTTGCCGACCCCTCACTGGATACATTTCACATTCACTCGCGACACATCGGAAATTCTGAACCGGCCGGATCACCGACGTTGGGAGGGGGGGTTTCTCTCTCTCAAATACACACACCCACACAAACACAGATCCTGCAATTTCCAACCACTTGTAAAGGGCAACTAAAAGCGGGTTTACCCTACGAATTATCTTTCAGAAGAAGAAGCACCCTGAAACCACCCCAATACTGTCACACACCGCACTTTGCCCCCATGCCAGCTAATATGGCGGGAACCTATCTTCAGGAGCAAGAAGCGGGGGCGCTTGCGCCTCCCCCCAAAACCCTCGAAAGAGAGGGAGGCGAGGAGGGAGTTTGGGTACTATCGACCCGACGTGACGTCACCTCACACCCTTTCTACTTTTCTCTCTCTCTCTCTCGGGGGCGCATTTTCTTCCTGGTTGCTCTACATTTTCTGTCTCCCTCGTTTGGTGTTGCCCCCAAGCCCCGCGAACCTCCTGGCAAAAGCCCTCTTCATCCCCACTGTGGCCCTCTCAATACGGCACGTCTGCGTCCTACAACCTCGTCTCGCCGGTCTACTCCGGATCAGAAGAACCGGATGCCCATGCGAGCAATGCGATGCCATGCCATCAATGCTGCACCTCTCAAAATCTTGAAACATACCGCATATGCACCTAATTAACCACACTTGGGACAAACTTAGCGATAATTAATCTTACCAGAAATTTTAACAAATTTTTACTGTTTTTTTTACTCGAAATCAGTAAAACATCGAGAATTCAGCCACTGAATTAAAATTAGTAAAATTTCCACTAGTTCAGACTAATAAAGTCTGAAAGTGTCCCGTGTAAAACGTCCCACAATTGTGATTGAGCTGAAATTTTTGGCCCCAACCAGGGCCAAATTTCATTCTTCCAAACATAATTTTAAGGAGAATTTTTCTTCAAGAGCGATAAAAACTAGTTTTCCTGCAACGAAAATCACGATCTTGTTTCATTACACTTTTTACACAATAGAAATTATTTACCATTTTTATTTATTATTTTTACTCTGCAGAAATCTATCATGTAATTAAAAACTTTGATAAAGTTACTTGATGCTGTGAACAATTATTTTGTTGCAATTTACTGTCACTTATTGGAAAGTTTTAATGGAAAGAAAAATTACTTACATTTTACACAGCTTGTTTCAAAGGATGAAACAACTTGTGTACGAAAATAAAGATTCTACAAAAATCTACTTCAACTCGGAGGATAATTATTTTTTTTCAAAATAAAAAATAAATTTCCAAATTACAAATAACTTTTCCTTTAAACTTTTAAATCAAAAATCCAAATCATTTTTTAACTCTAAGATTATTTACAGTTCAATGCGAATATAACAATGCGAAAGTTATATAAATTTTTACATGCAACTATATATAAAAATATTTTCTCAATATAAATTTTATGAAAACTTTTTCTTTTGAAACGAAGAAGAATTTTTGCTCCGCATATATATGAAACAAAAGAGGAAAGATTGCTTTAAAATCATGCTATATACACGAAACTTATAAATAGTACGAATAGCACAAGTTTTAGAAACACAAAGAAGATGATGCATTCGCATATACGGCAGTTTGCGAACTATCGAAAGTTATAGGGCTCAACAAACTTCCATCAAACTATATATATATACCTCAACTTTCAATGATAAGTTTAATAGCACTAAATTACATCTTTGATTATTGCCGACCTGAAACTATGTCAAATTATTTACTGAAAGCTGAAATACAAGTTAATTTATTGCTTATCTCAAAAAGAGATGTTTTCAAACCTATTAGAGTTAAATGGTTATTTTATGATTTGAAACATTTCTGTGCTCTTAAGGTTTGTTCCGATCAATTGAAATATATATTCCCAAACATTTAGAATGTCTCCGAATTGTAAAAATTAGGTCTCACAGAACAGAATTTCAAAAATCCTCTAAAAAAAATTTCAAGTCTTCTATTTTCATTTTACCGAAAAAAGAGAAGCAAATAAATACCAACAGTACGTTAACAATGCTTCCTGCCTTCGCATTCATCATCCTGACAAATTTTTCTCAATCGTTTTTTTGACCCCAATTCGAGAATAAGCTTTAGGCCGAAAGTAATCTAGGCTCAGAGAACCTAGCTTTCATGAAGAACCCTTTATCGAAAAAAAAGAAAAGTGAGATAAAGATACGCTGAATTCTTATTCTAGAGTCCTCTTCACGATTTAAAATGCGAGGACTGGATGCTCGCAAAGATAAAAGTGCTTTTCACCGCAGTCGAAGATCAATTCTAACTGTGAATATGCTGAAAATTACGATTTCAAGTGCCCGCGAGAAAAAGTTTTGCAAAAAATAATTATATTTGCGCGGCAATATAAAGTCACGGAGAAATAAATCGCGACTGTATAACGATAAATTTAGATGCTGCGCACAATTTCAACGATTTGTCTTATGCTCATTTCACAATTGATTAAGTAAGCAACTGTTGTTCAATTATGAGAACAGGACTCTCGTGAGAGATGGCACGATTACATATATATATATTGTGTGTTTGAAGAGATGGGAACAAACGATGTCGATCGATGTATTTACACAAAACGGACGATAACGATGTACTCCCGCTTCGCAAAAAAATCTCAACAACAAAAAAGCAATATTTCCCACAAATCATAAAATACAAATTAATCCCATTTTTCAGACAAATATTGTACTTTTCTATACATTCATATAAAAATATATATCAACTGAAATTCAGAATTAAACGTTTCTCGCGTGACAATAGAAATCAATATTTCCCACACACGTGTTTATTTTCATAATCCGGCAAAAAAAGTGTCTATTAAACATTTTTTTGCACATCTCTCTCATTACTATTATTACCCTGAAACTGCGGCTCTTATACGTGAAAATGTGACCAACTTTTCAAGTATTAGTAGAAAAATCGTAAAAATTTTTTAATGACAGGCCATAAACTCAAATGAAGAGAGTAAAATATCTAAAAGTAGATTTCAGCGAGAAGAAGCATTATAGAGTCAATAAAATTTGCAAAAATGGAAATTCGTCGAGGGCAATTTCTTTGCTTTGCGAATCAAAGAAAAAAAAAAAGAAGAAATTCTTTCAGACTTTTCTGTACATGCGGTAAAAGGCGTGTGAGATCAGGAGAAAAAAAAAATTCTTTCTCCATCACCTCGTGATAAAATAAAATATGTAAAACCGTCATATGAAATATATATATGTACATTTTATATATATATACATATTCACGCCGGTTAACTTCAAGTACTATAGAAACTGTGTGACCACACGAAGCTTTATAACGAGCGTAAGTATGAATAACGACTTGGAAAAGCTCAAAGTTGACTACCTGAAACTTCCCAGGATCAATAAACGTTGCTGGTATTTCACGTTTTCCACTGGTATTAAATGGCTTGCCGCCAACTGCAAACAAAAACTAATATCCTTCCTTTTTTTTGTCAAGTTTTCAAAGCAGGCTACACACTATGTATATATATACATAGTGGAACTTTAATTAAAAATTAAATTAAGACGAGAGAAAAGATAATGCAATCATGGGTGGTGTCTTGGTATAGGGTGACGTTAATCCCAGTTGTAAAAAAAACATGATTATTTGTTGAATAAGAAACGAAGTAGCAAAAAAGAAGCAGGAAGAAATTACATTTTCAAAACTAGTTATCCTGGAATATATTCACATTCACGAAATCTTTCAATATTCCCAGCACTCAATAAATATTCCACAATGAAAAAAAAATTCGTTCTTTCAAATAATGACTATTAGTAAATAAATATTTATTTGTTTAAAAATAAATTTTATTTGCATCAATTAAATGGTATTTGAAATAATTTTAAACAATAATAATTCAAAAATAAATTATTATTTCACTTACAGTTTATTTGATTAAACTGAAAATTATTTGATTCACGTAAATATTTATTTGATAGACAAGTAATCGATTATTTGAATCAAATACTTTCTATTCAGTGTAGGAATGTTAAAAAATTTCAGTTTTCGAGTTTTTAATAAAATTATTCAGAAATATTCCTATATATAATATTAACGATTTATTTTAGTTAAATAAATAATTCATTAACCTAATTTCTTCATGTATGTATTATTAAAATATTTCTCAGTTATCAATGGAATATTTTAAAAAATATAAAAAAATTGTTCCATGTAATATGAAAAAGTAAGCGAAGATTAAATAAATTTAATGAAACAGAACGTTTAGAAGTAAAAGAAAACGTTTGCGTGGTGATTTACAATTAAAAAGTAAATAAAACGAATGTAAAAAAAAGTAGAATGAGCTAAATTAAAAAGCGCTTGCACGTTATATTGAAAGAAGGTAAATAAAAAAATCTCTTAATTTCAAACGGCAAAAAAAAAGGAGTTATGAAACTCATTTAATTGCAAGTGAACATTGTGAGCAACTGTGAAATTTATTTCAATTTATTTCAATAAACTAAAAGTGAAGATGAAACACCTAGAGAATGGCGAATATTAAATGAAACAGAAAACAAATTAATAATTTAAAAAATAATTTTTCCCCAACTGTTACAATTATACTTTGATAATCTCAAGTAAAATATTAATTTGTCACGAAATTTATAAGAGAGTATACATGAAAAATACTTTTTCTAAAAAGAAGTAATAAAAAGAATCTGGATACAGCACTGGACGTAGTAATGGTGATAAAGAGGCAGTAGTAGAATTATAGTACGCAAGCGTACGCAACGGTTGTGCGAGGGTGGTTGAGGTCAATTGGGTAGGGGAAAGGATTCAAGAAAGGAATTGAGGGAGTAGTGTCACGACAGGAGATTCTGAAATACAACATGTTTGATGCGCCTGCGTTTCGTGACCTGCTGAAAACCTCAAGTAGCCTCAGCTCGTTTCAACACGACTTGTCTATAACATCGATCTATATTGCAATCAAATTATTTGTAACTCTCAACTTTATCCCCCCCTCCTACTCTCTAACTCAGTCTCATATAATCATTCACGGAGTTATACTAAATGCTCAATTAAATTAATGTACCTAATAATATTCAATGTGAAATCACGACATCAACTGTAATTGAATTACGATTTAAGAAATTTTTATTTATAACAGTTTCCATCAGTAGTAAGAGTCAATTTTAGTCAGACATGCCTTTGCACACTGAAAAAGAAATTTATTTCATTCAAATAATGAATTACTTGACAATTATCAAATAAATATTTCATTATATCAAATGAATTTTATTGGAGTCAATTAAATTTTATTGACTTTAAATACACAAATTATTAATTCAGTTAAGCTTTAATTGATTTGAATAAAAATTATTTGGTTCAAGTGAATATTTATTTTATAAGGTAATCGATTGTTTGAATAAAATAAATTTTTTTTCAGTTTAATATTGAAATCAGTAGTTAGTAGTAGAGTATTACCGTTTCCAACAGTAGTACGAGTCAGTTTTAGTCAGACGTAGATACCTCTTACGTTTGTAATATTCAAAAAGTCCAAACTTCTCTCAATTCTTACAATTTTCTCCTTAAATTTCAATTGTTAAAAATAAACTAATTTAAGAGACTGGAAATAATTTTTGATTTTTGGAGCGTTACAGGAATATTTTTTAAAAATAAATTACAGGAATATTTTTGTAAAATATTAAAGGAATATTATTTCAAAAACTATTAAAATTTCCAATATTCCCGCAATGTTGACGAGAAAAAATATACCAGTGAGAGAGAGAGAGAGAGAGAGAGAGAGAGAGATTACTCGGAAATAATTGTTAAAGACTTTCTATTATTTTCTTTCAAAAAAAAAAAAAAAAAAAAAAAAAATTAAAAAGAAACAGAAAATAGCGGATTTAAAACAGTAATTAGTAAATTATTTGTGCAATTGATTTAAAAATGAAGTGAAAAAGTAAACAACTTTCAAATGAACTTGTCTGATTAAAATTACATTTCTTCCACTTGGCGCAGCTTTATGGCTGATTGAAAAAAACCTTTTTCACTTGACTCTCAAGGAAAGTATTTCAAATTCAAATTGCATTCAATAAAACGCAATTCAAATTTTTATTACCCTCACTACTTTGATTTTTTGCAATCACTTCAAGTAATACTAAATGAATAATTTCCACTGTAATAAAATTTTCTATATAATATTTTAATTTCTTTTTTACTATTTGAAGACAGTAAAAAAAAAATCAAAATGAGAAAAACAATTTAAAATCTCAGGAAAGTAGATTATTTTCAAAGAAGAAAATTCTTTTTTCTGTGGAAAATTTTCAAAATTGTCGTATATCGAATGCTCATCTTTTATTTCTTTATATATATATATATGAGAGTCACTTGAGCCAATGGACCTGTGGGAAAGAAGACAGGGATTTTTGTGTAAGTGTATATACGAAGATATGGTAAAAATTCCCGTGTGTATGTGTGTTCTCGAGAGGCTCGAATGCCACTTTGATAAAAGAGCCAGCTTGGCTCTCTGATGCTGAGATGGTGACTATAGTTCTCCTTTTCTCTTCCATCTCTTTTCTTTTTCATTTTTCCACCAACCAAATATATTCTTTCCATATACATATTATATATTTTTTAAATATCCTACATTCCATAAAGTGTCTCAATATTACATTTTTCCTTAAATAAGTTTTTGAAAATTTAAATAGTTTCCAAAAAATTAAATTTCCATCGAAAGAAAAGATATAATTTTATATAATCGAAAAGGAAAACTTCAATTATTCGCAAACATTAATTTTCTTAACGTGAGAAAAATTCTTCGATTGTAAAAGTATATTCTAATTTTGAGGAGAATCAAAATTAGTTAAAAATAACTGTTACTGACTTTCTGCCATATTAAAATGAATTTATTTTTAGCCAATTCAAATATAGAAATATATTCAATTTATAAATATTCTGATTGGTAGATTTTGCATATAAATTAAAAATGCACTTGTAATTGTGGAGATATAAAGAATAGAGAACATAATTTTGTTTGGAAAAAATGGGAAATGGAATCGATCGAGAAGAGCATTTACGAAGGAATTATACGTGAAAAATTAATCAACCCTAGTCCCAGGTGAGTGCATACAATGTATATCGCATCGTGCTCATTTACTAATGTCTACATATATCGAATTCAGATACAACAGATATTCAATATATTATATAACTGATTTAAAAAATTTATTCAAACTCATTTTATTTTCTCATCAATATTCTTTTCATTTTCAATATTTTCTAAATAAAATAATTTCTATTTTACATAGAGAAAAAAAATCAGATTAATTTCCCAAGTCAATTAAAAAAAAAAAAAAAACGTTTTGTGATAATATTTTTCTCCCAATTTTTCAATATTTTTAAACCCTGAAAATTTGCTGGACATTATGCAACAATTACCTGTATCTCTCTCTATCTCCCTCAATTGAATAGAAAGAACGAGTGACCAGGAAATAACGGAGAAATCTCGAGCACGAATATTGGAAAAACAGTTCACTGACAGCGAGGACACACTATAATTTCAGATATATATCTCTCTAAAAAGCAAGAAATCGAAGTATAACCTCCATTTCTATATATTTTACTTAAAAAAAAAAAAAAATAAGGGAAAATAAAATAAAAAATAAAATAAAAAACATTTTTTGTAAAATATTTGCATCTAAAAATAAAATGTATATAACGTCAATTCTCAACCATTTCTGTATCGATATTTCTGAAATTATACCTAAATCCCGAAGCACAAAATATTACCTACATTCACATATATTGCTGAAATATTGAATTTGATCTTTGAAAATATATTCTATAATTTCTTTCTGAATATTATAAAAACACCTTTGAAATATATTACAAGTATTTCCATATATTCTTACAGGAATATTCTATTGAAATTTATTATGAACATTTCCATTGAAATATTACAAGAATTTTATTTCTTTTGAAAATACCATAAGAATATTACAGAAAAAACCATTAAATATTTTAAAAAAATATTCTTTAAATATTTAAATGGAATACTCTCTTAATTTGAATCAGTGGAATTCACTGGGATCCAGTTATAAGTATACCACTTTAACTGGTAATCAGTTAAAATTCACTGGAAAATCAGTT
>JUFY01034863.1:34448-124221 GCA_001855655.1 Leptopilina clavipes
GAAAAAAAAAAAAAAAAAGACTAAGCGGATTTTATTTCCAAGCAAAGTAAAAGGGAAACTATATAAATTTATTTGACAGATTAAAAAGTATAAAAAAAAACAAGCACCTGATAAAAAAAAAGCGAAACGGATCGTGTCCAACAAATCAGTTAGAGGCTTACAGAGGATTTTCTACTCTCCCTCTCTCTCACTCCCTGTTAATAGAAGGTAAAAGTAAGTAGAGAACATTATATGCACCTCGTTAATACCAAAGCATTGTTTAAAAATAATACCAGGGAAAGAGAAAACGAACAATACAATTATAAATAAGCATTGGAAAATTTAAACGTATGAATAAATTATACAGGAGAAACAAGATTATTTAAATTTCCACTAACTTTGTCGTTTACAACAAAGGAAAATCACCCTACTCAATTCTACATTATCTCTAAAACAAACGGAGATATTTTTTAAACATAGAAATTTAAATAAATTTTAAATATATTGTAAGTTTTAAACGTCCCCCCACTATTTTTATACTACGTATATTTCCACAATATTTTTCTATAATTATTCAAAAATATTCAAATGTGAAATATTTTGTGAATGTGTCAAGATATATGGAAAATCACAATAATATTCCAATTGCAAAATAAAAAATAACTTTTTTACCTGAAAATATAATAAAATAAAATATGTTTGTTCACAAGAAATGTCAAAACAAGTTTACGGCAAAATTCGTTGCATCTGGCGTTAGATTTGGTTTTAAGGAAATTTCTGATATTCAAGTTGATGTGAAATTGATAAATTTCTTATTCTTGACAGTAGAGGGAGAAATAGTTTTTGTATTGAGCAAAGTCATTAACAATTCGTTTATTAAGACGTCGAATATTTCGACTTAACTTTAGATTAAAGCGACGGGGAATGAATGAAGTAGAGTAATCGCAATTGTAAAGACAGGAGAACGAGTTAAGAAGAAAATGCAAAGATTGAATAAAAGGAAATAACGAGATAAAGAACAGATGCTACCTATTTCAATGATTTTCTCTCCTTTCAAACAATTGAATACGAAATACATCGCGCACTATAGAATTCTTTACTCAGAAATAGTTCAATCTTACTTAAAACCCATCTTTTCCTGGCACCTCTCAAATTATACTTTGTAAATTTGAATTTCTAACTCAAGATCAAAAATTAGCTTTAAAGCCAAAAATTATTCTCTACTCGTTTTCCATGCACTAAATTTCAATTTTAAAATTTGGTTACAGAATTTGAAATTTAAAATAGTTTCAAGTACAAAGTAAAAGGGAAAAAGTGATTTGCGCCACAAATTTTTAAAACCGAAACCGTACAATTGCATTTATAGAATCTGTAATATAATCATTTTTTCAAACGTCAAAGGCGTAAAATTTTTTTCCATTTCTATATATGTGTACGTCAAGTTTGTTGAGACATATGGCAAGACAAGTACATATGGCACATGCGGTACATAAATTTTCTAAAACTGAATATAACAAAGATAAAGTTTCCAAAAAGAGATCGAAATAATGCAATATTTTTCTCTGAGATATATGAATATTCAGAAAGAAAGGAAAGAGAAAAAGAGAAGAGTGTTGAATAAACAGAAATTGAAACACCTTTTCAATTTCGTACAATGCTCGCTTTGTGCATAGAGCAATGATGGTTCTATGATATGATCATCGCTTAATAACATCCATTTTCCCCTCCTATATACCATTCGCGTGCAATATCGCATGACTAGGGACAATCACTTCAACAAATTTGAGTCAAACGTCGATAACTTGGTTAACATATTAGCTTCGATTTTTCGCGAGATTTATAGTGTCACGTAAGGACATTTTCTAAACAATCCCATAAATATTTCATGACTACATTAAATTAAACCGTACAAAAGATGGGGGAATTTATTTATGTACACTGGCCCAAAAATGGAGGAAAATATGGCAATTTTTGAAAAATTGTAAAAAAAAATATTTTTGAAACACTTACTTTCCTGCGGCCGCAGCAGAGCATGGCTGAAACGCTGCTGCTGCGGCGGGCCGTTGATGAGAGTTGAGGCTGATGACAGACGTAGCTGAGTCGCGCGCCCCTGTCCCGCTGCAGCTGCAACACGCGCACCTGCAGCTGCACTTGCTCCCGATCCCGCTGCCCTTGACCGACACCGACTCGACCACCGTACTTGATGCGCACGTGTTTTCGCCACTGCATGAGTTCGGTGCGTCATGCCCTCTTCCTAAAAAAATTTACATTCATTAAAATCAAAATTAAAAAATCTCGTTATTATTAAAAGAGCGAAAAAGAGCAGATATTTAGAAAAAGACATTCTTATATTAGTCTGAATGTAAAAGAGAGTAAGAAAAATAAGTTTCTCAAAAATTGTTATTACACATCATTATCTTTTTAATGAAAAAAAAATGTCACTTTTTGAATTCCCAAAATTACTTTCTCGGTCATATAATGAAAACAATAATTAAGAGGTAAAAAAGAAAGAAAATTAATTACACTTGGAATGTAATGGAAAATTAATACAACTGTAAAATATAATACAAATAATGACTGCGACTAAAATATCTCAACACAATAGTTGTCTAGGAATTGTTGTTTCATTTGAATGATATCTAAAGTAGAAACAGTCTGTTCAAGTCAGACAGCCTCATTCTGTTTCATATTATATATGGAAAATGTTAACGGGATTATTCTATGCGCTATTCAATTGTGAATTTATGTCTAACTTGCCATCACATTAGTAAACAAAAAAAAAAAGAGAATTTAGAAATGATACATTTTTCTTCGAGTTTAATGTCACCTAATAAAATGCTCGTGAACATTTCTGAGAAACTTTTTACACATAAATATTTTAATGTTTCATCTCTAAAATCTGACATAAAAATTGAAAAATTCCAAAAGTGCAAAAATAATTTAACAAAATCTATGATTATAAACATTTATAAAAGTAGTTTTGAGTACAAAGTTAAATTGAACTCATATTGAAACTTTGTAGAACCCGCATAAGTTTACCTAACTTTATTTGCTGAACTAAATTTGCTTAACTTTTGTGTAGAAGTTGGCGCAAAAAAAGAAGAAAAAAAAAACAGGTAAATTTTAAACTCTAAAAGCCCCAGACAGTCTTTCTGAGAATAATAATTCAGCTGTACTTTGTATAGTTAGGGGAGCAAAAAGGAAAAAAAAAAGAGTTTGTAACAGTGATACTTGACTAGTGGCCACTTCACACTGACACATATTCAAAATATAGATTCCTGTCAACAATTTAGAATGAACAAAATATTTTATCACATTCTTGGAATATTTCATGTGTATATTGTGGGAAATATTTTTCAAAAATATTCAAAACTTTCCAGGAACTTTGTTTCAAATTCCAATACAGAATATGAGAATTTTCCAACAGAATTATAGAGATTCAAAGATCAAACAGTGAATAGTGATGATTTCTTAGGAAAATTTATTCAATATTCCAATAATGGAATATTCGGGAATATTCACACGTTTCCAACAAAGGGACACGGTAAAAATTCACAATAGAATATTTCTCGCACAATATATAATATTCAGATATCCAAATATTTCTGAAATAACAATTTCGTTAACATAGTTTTTGAATCTAAACTGAAATATTGAGAAGAATTTTTACAGTTTTTCGCTTTTTCTGATAATATTGAATGAAATACTTCTATTTTAGCTGCGGGCAGATATAGGTCATCGATGCAAATATAATGAGAAATGTGGGACAAAAGATTCAACGCAATACACGTCTACATACATATTTATACGCATATATATATATTGTGGAATAGAAGTTATACAGTAGAATAGAAATAATCACTCAGCCGTATCTAAAAATCGATGATTCTCGCACGAGTTTTTTGAGAAGAATATTAATAAATTATTCCCGCCGGTTAGACTTGACGATTTCCACGAATCAAAAGATATAAAAAGAAAATAAATTGATTGCACTGATATTTCGAATGATGAAGTAAAATTTTCACCTGCCAGTAATAAACTGGTATTTTACATATTTTAGAATTATTCCTTCGGTAAATAAAGTTATGATAAACGATATGGAAGAACTTTCTACTAAAATACAATTTATTTGTAAGTTAAATGCTCTCTTATAACCAAGGGCATTTCTCCAGTCTCTCGCCGATTCCCGCAGAGTTGCAGGAGACAACTAAATCATACTGCATCCGGATGCAAACTTTAATTAATTCCCGTCTGCGGTCAAAACATATATATAGAATGCTTAGCGCTACAAACATTTTTCATTTTCAAAAAATAATAATTGAAAAATTATTTTTAACATAATTTTACCTAATAGTACAAAATAATCCATTTATTTTTCCAAGACATTCAATTAGAACATTCTAAATGAATCCGTAAGCAATATTTCAATGAAATATTTCTCAAATATTTAAATTTAATATTCCTATAATATTCAAATTAAATATTCCAGCAATAATCCAATTTCAATATTTCTACAATATTTCAATTAAATAAATTTCCCCCTAATATTCTAATAATCAAATTGTATATTATTATAATTTAATTTTCAACCTGATTCTTGACTCAAGAATTTAGTTTACTCAATTAAAATTTTCAATTTCACCTTCCAATTAATTTCTTTAGTCGATTAAATGGAATAAGTTTGTTGTCAAAAGTTAGAGAAAACGATCTTTGAAAATGACACTTTGTGGATATATAACACATTAACAGCAGTGTATGATCTGGTTATAACTTACAAAAGGACATAAATTCTATCACTGAAACTGAATTGCTTTAAATACTTCCGCTTGAATCAGACATTTTGATTAAATAACATCAATGAATTTGCTCACTGAAGCGAACTTTGAATAACAGAATGAACAACAATTGTTTCGAAATTCGTTATATTTCTCTTCCATCAAATTAAAAAAAAAATAAAAAATAAAAAATTACGTAATTTTATTAGCAAGAGAAAAATATATATATAAAAAAAATTTAAATCTTCTGTTCAAGTTAATTTTATTTTTTTGATACGTGAAGTATTTTCTATAATAAAATTCAGGGAAAAATTTCTTTTCCAAACTTTAGGTACATAAAATATTTTTATTCGAGAAAATTGAGTTATCAAAGAAATCAGGTTTGAAAATTTCCACCAATACACAAAGCGTTATTTATATATGAAAACAATAAACTTAAAAATTTCTCGAAAAAACTTTGAAAACTTTTTCACATTTCCATTTATTCCGTTTAGTAAAATAAAGAGTAATTCCTATGATCTCAGGGGAAGTAAAAAGTTACACTGAGAATCGACCAAGTACTTTTTTCAAGCAGAGATTGTTTTGTAAAAAAAAAAAATGCAAAACAGAAAAATATAAAAGAAAGCGACAACAAGGAAAAGGGGAGTTTTTCAAAAAAAAGAAGAGAAAGAAAAAAGTTTGAAAAAAAGGGAGTAAGTCATAATGACATGTAAGTCAAAGAGCATGAAAATTATTCTTCCTCAAGGGTTGAGAGTCTTTGTCCATCAACAAAAGTTACATCCTAATAAAGGAAATTTTTCATAGTACTATCAATTTGACAATGACAAAAAGAATTCACCCATTTTTAATTATCATTAAAAACGAAATTTTACCATTGTTAATTTTTTTCTTTGAGTCACACTTGAAAAAAAGTTTCTCAAAATTTCATTTTATCCTCTTGTCACATTTTAAAATGTTAAAAATTACGAACCAACTTTTTCCAGATAAATCTTAAATGGAATTTCTTGAAAAGTTTATAATATAAGAAAGTTTTTAAAGTGTCACAAAAGTTTTTCGATTACCTTCTAAAAATCATCTCTTATTTGATGGGCCAATCGGTCCCTGCTCGTCCATTTTTCAACCATCACCTTCATTCTGCAAATCAGCTTCTCCACCTAAATTGTGCAATACAAAAAAGTCAATTAATTTTCAAACCACAAAAAAGGCAAAATCACAATTTATAAATCGAGTATAATTCATTTTTTTTCACCAAAAAGTTATCTAACAATTTTTCCTGCTTCTAAATATATCAAAAAATCAATTCTTCCCCAAACAAATATTTTTCTTCACAAAAAATTTGACAATAAAAAAACTTTAGTACAATAATAATTAATCAATTTTTATCATTTACATAAGGGATATCACGAAAATTCTCATCAATTGCCTTTATCAAATTAAAGTTTCTTGTGGAAAGAGAAACACAAAGTTTTAATAATAATTTTCAAAATGCAATTAAAGAATTTTGCGAGTATTTGAAATTTAATAATTTAAGAAAACTTACACAAATGTGCATATGAATTTGGAAATATTTATAATTGGGAATAAACTCAGTTTAATGTAATCTCAGAGAGAGAGATAAAGAGAAAGAGAGAGAACTTTTACGAGATTACTTTAAACTTTTCAGTTACCGTAAAATAATTACAAAAGCATAAATGCAATTACAACAGGAATTCTTAATGGAAACAAACCAATTATAAATAAGTTAATTAATGAAAAAATTGTTCACTTTTTCATTCGAACATTTTTATCTTTTTCTATTGGGATATTTTGAATTTTTCGATTAAAATTTTTTTGCTTTCATAATTGTTTTTTTTTCAAAAATATATTCTAATGGAATATTCTACCAACGTGAAAAGAATAATGAGAATATTTTCAAATATTTTCAACAATATTTTTGGTACAATCCACAAGAATATTTTACGATGTCTCTATTTCGAAAATGGAAGAAATATTTTTTTCCCGCGTGTATTAAAAAATTACTATCGAATATTCTTGCGGAATGTGAATAGAATATTACAGTTTATTGCAACAAAAAAGACGAAATTAAGTAATGACACTTTCAATATCAACAAGTTTGAAATTACGTTTTTAATCATTTTCCCACCAGGAGTAAAGAAATCGATAAAAACGAGATAAGACCGATAAGAGTAGATAATTATCCATTTTTGAAAAAAATCAAACTCATCAGAAAATTTTTTTTCACTTGTGACAAATTAATTGGAACAAACTTTATCTACAGAGAAAGTCTTCATCTCTAAAATACACAAATTTCAAAGATTGCTCGCTCCACCATTTAGGAGACAATTTTTTTTAAAACCCTCCAGCGTCTCATCAACCTAAATATCTTCCGTAGAAAGGGAAAGTTCGTTATCGGTCTTTTCCTCTCGATCTATCCACGTCTCACGTGTGTGATACCTTTTGGAGTCCAGGAGTGAAAGAGAGAAAAGAAGAGAGAGAGAGAGTATGTTCTAGACCCTGAAGCTCTCTTTTAATACACTTTTACCCCCGGAAAAAAATACAACCCTGAGGGATCCGGACAGCAAGAGGATTCGTGTGTTCCGAGGGGGGAGGGGGGAAGAGATTTTTTCCAAGCGATAAGCTCCGACCCACAGAATTATGTATACATATATATATATACATAAAGAGGTATATTCCAGACACATACCGGACTGGTTTCGGTCGGCCGGAAGAACCAGCTCAAATCGATAAGACAGATACGCACGTTAAGGGCGGCCAAGAAAATAGCCGCCATTCTCAACGACGTGCAGAGGCCCCCATAAATCCCAATCGAAGCAATAACCACCCCTTTCGCAGATCATCATCCTTAACGAATTTCGGAAGGACCAATTAATAAGGAAAACAGAAAGCGAAAAACGAAAAGAAAGCAAAAGAGAAAAAGAAGAAGAAGAAATCAATGGAAAAAAAACCCCTCATAAGTATCAGAAAAAAAAGGAAATATTTCCCATCAGAGAAAACAGATTAGAAACGAGAATAAAAGAGCAAAGGATTCAAATTTTCAGGGGAAAAAAAAGAAAAATTGTCAACCGGCGTTCCAGCCAATGGTCCCGGACTGCTGGATCGATATCCCCTTTTTTTTCTCCGCAAAGAAGACAGACTAACAGAGAGAAAAAGAGGTTGAAAGGAAAGGAGCAAAAGGGGTGGTTTTATATAGTGACACTAGAGAAGCTGAGAGAGAGAGAGAGAGAGAGAGAGAGAGAGTGTGTGTGAGAGCGAGAAAGACAGCAAAGAAGCGAAATCAAAAAAAGGATTTTCCTCCTCTGAAAAAATTACCTACCCAATTTTTGTAGAACGTTTCTCGAAAATCAATTATATTTTTCCTTATTGTCACTTTTCAAGTCATATTACATATATAGACGAGCTTTTCGGATATAGCAGTTCCACGAGTCACGGTGTTTCGCCGTCAAAATCAATACGACCCACCTCGCTGACCCTCTCCAATCCCCGTTTCGCTCACTCTCACTCGTGTGCTTTTACGGCTATCTCGTTTTTTTTCTTCCTCCTTTTTTTTTGTTTCGAGTTTTCACACGCACCTGCACACTCCCGCACACAAACTACCGTTTTGGAAGCAAGAAATAAAAAAATTAAATTCTACCATTCAGGTAAATTTTTTTTAATTTCTTCCCCGTAAAAAAGTAATTCAAAAAACTCAACTTTTGCTTGAGGCACCAAAATGCTCTGGAATTTCCTTTTTTTGATGACGATTGAAATAAAACGAAATAGAGAGTGTGGTCACACTTTTGTGGCGCCTGCCTTTATTCCTCGAGGTATTATTTCTTCCTTTTTTTTTGCCAATATTTTTTTACTTCTTGTGTTTTGTTTTTTTTTTTCTAATCAAAGACTTATCGCGGGCGCGTCGATGTAATTTAAGGTACCACGATGGAGCGCCGCATCCCTCAACCCCAAAGACCAAAGGCGGACATGTTGTATTGTATGAGGGCGCAGACTCTATCGTGAATTTCACCCTCCTGGAGTAAAGTGACTCCCACGCAAGCGCTTTTGCCCGTGAAAAAGGAGAGGAGGTGTGAGGGTTCATTCGATCCTAGGCGTGCGATAGTAAGCGAGTATACAGGGCTGTATGGAAACATTACGATTAATTGAAAAAGAGAAGAAAAAAGAAAATTCTACATTCAAAAGTTTCATTTTTTCCCTCACTCTTTCCTCTCTCACTCTCTGTGTGTAAAATTGAAAATTAACGAAAAAAGAAAAGGTTCACTCGCTATTTGAATAAAGAAATTACTAAACATTTTTCATCCACATTTTTTTTTCAGAGACTTGGTAAGAAAATTTCAATAAGTGAAAATCCACTGGGAATCAGCTAGAGTTCAATAAACTTTCAGTATTCTCACCGGATAGCGCAGTTTCTTACTGATAATCAGCTAAATCAGTTTTCAATAATCTACACTTTAGATTTCAAAGTGTACATTAACTAAAGATCGAATTTCCAAGTTCAAAAACAATTCAAAAGATTTGGAAAATTATCCCTTTTAAAATTTTATTATTATTATTATTATCATTGTGTAATTTTTTCCATTATGTAATAAAGAGAACATACTTTCCCCAAAAAAAAAAAAAATTTGCATATTTCTTTTTTGAAAATGGATATAAGAAGCCAAGAGCAATTCTACAAATTTGACACAAAGTATTTCTTTCAGAATTACATTAATGGTTATTCTATTTTGTAGTTATTTAAAGCAAAAGATTCGTTTGGATTATTAAGAAGAAAAAGGAGAAGAAAAAATTCCGAACATCTTTGAATAATTAAACATTATTCTTTCGTAAAAATAAGAAATCGAATTTTTCAACTATAATCATAATAATAACTGAATAATTTCAAAAATATAGTCCAATGTGATGAAACATTAATTTAATCAATATTGAAAATAGTTTAAATTTAAAACAATAAAACGGTCTGGGTCATGAAGAGTATATTAATAATACTCTCCATCGAATTTTTAAAATACATTTGAAAAAAAACTACAATCGTACCCACACTAAATAATTTAAAACGTTACTTTCTATTCTAAAGATTGGTTCTAATTTTCCTAAAAAAATAAATTTGTATCTTTCATTAAACTTATCTAACCATTAAGAAAAGATTTAGCATTTATTTGAATTTAAAACAAAAAAAAAACAAAATAATTACCCTAAAACTAATCTCCAAAAGTCAAACTCTGTATAGATTAAGATAAAATTCCGATGAAAATTTCCAAAGGATAAAAAAATCTTGTCGAACAGAGAATAAAGTGACAATTTAAGTAAAGACATTAAAAAAGGGTGAAAAAAAATTTATTGGAATGCGACCCTGTGTCTAGGGTTTCTTAAGAAGGGTTTTGCAAGGGTGCATCAGAGCGTTAGCTGTCACTTGCTCCTATTTCAAGCCATCGAGTGTATCATCTTACATTTTCCAGAAAAAGGATGGAACCTCAAAATAATTGCAAGGGTGACTGACTGAATCCCCCAAGTGCTTTAAGTGCACATTTGAGGACTAAAATGTGCGGTTTCAGAAATTAGAAGCTTTAATTTCAACTTGCAAACAGAGAGCTTTTATGCAAAAAAAGAGATACTCGAAATATTTACCCCCCTCAGACTCTTTTGACCCAAACAATACTTTTTCATCACAGTATAAAATTAGTATAATTTTAATAATTTGATTGTACGATAACAATAATAATAATAATAATAATAATAATAATAATAATAATAATAATAATAATAATAATAATAATAATAATAATATTGAAAGCGTCTTTTTAAAAATAAAGTAAAAAATAATGACCTTGTTAATAAAAATAATAAAGCAATGAAACACATTTGATCAACAAACCGGAAATTGTGTTTCACTTGAACAATTTTTTTCAGTTTTTTTTTTACGATTGAATAAAAGAAAAAAAATATCTCTCACTCGATAATTATTGAGATGAAGCCGTTGTAACCAATACCTACTTGTATTGAATGGGAGACGTTTGAATTCTGTCGATGGTCAGCATATAATGTAAATTGTCCAGCAGATAAGAGCAATTATAGGTGATCGTTGAATCGAAAACGATGAATTTCACGGGTGAATTATGGTCAAAAGCGAACGATGCCCTGAGGTCCACAACTGACTGCCGCTCCTCTCGTGATCGTCATTAATGGTCATTCTGTTTCTGATCTAAACAACCATTCGACTCAAGCTTTGCTCTCCCATATCGTCTAAATTATCCCTCAATCAGTTTATATCGATACAATTGTCCTTATTTCTCGCTCTTTGTGTCAATTCCGTCCATTATAGCAATTACGAAATCTGTAAAATATT
This sequence comes from Leptopilina clavipes, assembly GCA_001855655.1. Lineage (NCBI taxonomy): Eukaryota > Metazoa > Arthropoda > Insecta > Hymenoptera > Figitidae > Leptopilina > Leptopilina clavipes. Next base: position 45,558 of record JUFY01034863.1, read on the forward strand.
GATTTCAAATAAGTATTTTATAATAAATAAATATTAATTTTTTATTCTAGAACTTCATTTCATTTAAATTGTTCTAATATTAAACAATTTGTTAGTAAAAATGTGTTTAAATGTTGTTTTAAAATCAGAGCGTTACATTTTATTTTAACGTAACACAATTTTCTATGATAATAAAATATAACAATACGTTTTGACATGATATTTACGATTTTGTCTCTTTATTTTCTTTTCCAAATTATTTTACGATTAGCCTAAAAAACAGCATTTTTCTAAAAAAAAATCAATAAATTGTTACGTCTTATTGTCTTTTCAGAAATTTATTAAAAATATTGTTATTAAATAATTCAAAAAATTCAAATAGTCCAATACTTTCTATAAAAATATTTAAAGGGATAAAAAATAAAATTTTTCAATTACAAAAATTAGTACTCAACATTTTTGAATAATATTTGAAGAAATTTTGTTTTAATAACTCTTGTTATGAGTTCGAGATGAATGAAAGAATAAATAAACTGCAGTAGGGTACTTGCCAATGAGCTAAGAAAATAAACGTGGATGTGGTCAAAGTTGTGGTAGAAGTAAACGGACCTGCGCTTCTGCACACCTGAGGGGTGTAGTGCTTAATTACTCCGTATCACAGAGCGTAGTATTTCGTAGTAAGAGCAAAAGGGAGAGAGAGGTAGAGAGAGTACATTATCGCTCATCTCGTTTCTTGCCACACGCATAGCAGTAAACTGTCACACACACGCATCATGGTCGAATACGTCTAGTTGAAGGCTTCGTGCGGCGTGTCAACCACCCTTGACACGCGGCTGCTTATATGGAAGTGACTGAAAAGAGGGGTAGTGGTAGTGGTGGTGTGTGTTGAGACGGTAGGCGGTGGGGAAAAAAAAATCCGTGAATGTCGCCCGACGTTCATTCAAATAACGTTTTACTTTTATATTGCCTCTTTAAATCCCGTCACTTTATCTCAAACTTGCACAACTTTTGAAAAATATAAACTTCAAATTGCAACTTTCATTTTTCTTCAGAAACTTGAATTCACACTTAATTTACTTCTTCCTTCAAACATCCGTTCATCATCCAAAAACACAATTCTCTCCTCCATTCAAAAAATTTCTTGGGAATTTTCATCATGAACCTAAAATTTGAAGTAAATTCGATTTTATTCTTAAGTATTATGTACAAACGATTAATAATGCATATTAAAAAAATAACCGTATAAAATATTTTCTTTTTGTTTTCTAAGTGTCTGTTTTGTTTATTTTCTTTTTCTTATTGGGACTACTTTTTAAATCGTGAATATTTCGTTTCTTTTTTAGAGTTTTTGTTGTTTCATTCACTTCCGTTGGTTCACTGTCAACGTCCATTTCGTGTGTTCCATTTGATATGACAACGGAACTGAAATCAAGTGATTCTAAACCTTCCCCCATTGCCTGTGCTCGTAAATTACGAGCCTCTTTTTTCAACTTCTGCTTCGCTTTCTGATTGGCCTTCTTCTTTTTCTTCTTTGAATTCGCCAATGCTTCATCCTTATTGTCGTCTGAATCGGGTTCGACAGCTGAATCCTCATGTTTTCCATTTTGTAATTGTACTCCATTGACGGGTTCTGCTTTTGTTTCTTTTTTCTTGGCCGATCTAAAAAAAATTATTTATTAAATATCAATTTTTATATCCTTTTTTATTATTTTAATAACAATTTCATATTTATTAAATTTCATAAAAATTTTTTTTAGATTTTAATACTTTAATATTTTTTAAAATGGAAAAATGTTCAAAACTTACGACACTGTGGGAGCTCCAATTTGTGAGGCCAATTTATTGTAAAATGTCTTAACATTTTTCGAGAGAGATACATTTAGTCTATAAGCAGCCATAGAATCTGCTATCAATTTCCAATCCCACGCTTGCGGTAAATGATGAGGACGAATTGCGTGCAACAATGTAAACAGATTAACAACAAATTTCTGCTTGATTTCCTTTCCAATTACTTGTTCGTCTTTCGAATTTTCCTCGTGAATTTGACTTTGCGCAGCATTGTCTTGTAACAATTTTACACTCTTCTTACACAATTTCTTTTCAAGTTTCACTCTTTTTTCTTTATGCTCATCATCCTGTAATATTCTTGAATTCCGATAGAAAACCAACAAAAGTTCCAAGGCCTGACTTCTTCTGAATGAACGAATCTCATTATCGAAAGCGAATTCCACCTGTAAATTACACCAAGTAATTTAATAAAATTAATTTACAAAAATAAATAACTAAAATAATAAAATTTTATTAGAAAAAATAATTTACCAAAAGTGGAACAAGCATCCAGTTGCCTTCCCAGCAGAGTTGCAAGATATTCTTAAAAAAGACAATCGAAAGAATACAGTCTCTCTTTTTAAAGAAAGCTGTCAAATTCTCAACGTAAATTGCGGCCAAATTGTCCATTGGTAAATTTGCCTGTTGCGAACATCTTATCAAAAGAATACAGCATTTGGCGAGTTGATCGCCCATTTCTTGACAAACGGACGCCGATCGTTCTCCCTTTTCAATTAAAAGTCTCATTAATGTCGTCAATAATTCACTGTCCACATTATCCGTATCCTTGAATTTCTTTAAAACTGCAAGTTTTTTTAAGCAGCTTTTCACTTTATTTTCCAGTGGTTTTTGATGTGGTTCCTTGATACAATATTCAAGAAGCATAAACAGTGGAACAACCATATCGAGAGCCAATGCCATCGATGGACATGAATCCAAATAAGATTCGAGTAAATCAATAACACGAATACGAAAATGCGTTAAAGTCTCGGCTGATTTTGATTGTTTTTTCATTTGTGTTTTACGACTTTCGCGAAGAATTTTAAAAGCCGCTGCCAATGATGCGTCGAGACGTTTACCTTCTTCTTCGTCAATTCTGTCGACGTCCATTTCATCATCGCTTTGAGCGGCCGCGTCACCCAGGGCTTGACTCACTGCTAATCGCAATCGATCCGTCACGGTCTCATCTTCTTCATCATCAGGATCGTTATCAGCCTCATCGTCATCATCGTCACTGTCACTTTCATCATTATCAACATTCTTATTTTCTTCTCCTTCGGAATTATTACACGAATCAACTTCAGACTCACTATCTTCTCCTCTCTTCTCACCATTTTTAACCAAATTTTCTTTTTTACTATTTTCCTTACTATCGTTCTCTTCATTATCAGATTCAATCTCAGAATCTGAAGAATCTTCGTCGTCCTCAATTCCTTTCACGCTTAAAGGTCCTTTCGCATTCTTTACATCCAATACCTGTTAGAATTTTTTCCAATTAGAAAGAATTTCTAGTCTTTTAATTTAAAAAAAATATATATAAAAACTTTAAGATAATAACTAAATTAAATTAGAAACATATTTACCGCCAATATTTGATGTAACGAAACGCTGGTGAGATGTGGGCAAATGTGTGGGAAAACACAGCCGACAACAGTACGAAGCAAATGTTCATTTCGTGAGAGAAGTGACAATAAAAGATCGACAACAACTTCAGTCCATTCGGGTTCATCATCATCGGATTTACTTTTCGATTTACGGGATTTTTTCTTCAGTCTCTCGAAACAATTGTGCAACTCGTCAATTGATGAAATTGCCATTTCTGGATCGGTGAAAAGTTGTAATCCCATGTGCAAATCCATTGTATGAAAGAAGGCGGCAAATTTATCATTGTCACCCTCAGATTTTTTCACAACATTCATCATTTTCTGCCACGCTTCTATTCCCGCTTCATCAAGAGGAATTCTCAATTTTATATCACTCTTTATAAACAATTCCTCGTTCAAATATGAAACCATACTGCTTAAAACGGACCTTAAATCGCTCAATTTTGGCAATTTATTGTCTAGTGCACGATAGAAACTGACTTTGATTTGATCTGAAACAATTGAGAAAATTAGAAACAAATAAATTACTAGAAGATAAAGTTAATTTTCAGATTCAAAAAAACAATTACTTGCTAAATCAACTCCAATATTCTCAGATTCGCAAAGGCCAAGTTTAAACAAATATTTAAGTTGCTTCAGCCTCCAAGTTTGGTTTGACGTCATTTCCGTGTGGCTTAATAATCTGAAAAAAAAGATAATTTATTTTCGATTCTATTAAATATTGAATGTATTACATAAAATTAAAATAATTTTATATATTTTTTTTAATTCTTAAGAATTTTTAAAAGAATTACTTACTTAGTCAAAAGTTGACTCGCATAAATTCTTTCCACATTCGTCCAAGTTTGTGCATTTTCATTGTTACTCTCTTTAACTCTTGAGTTCTCAATTATTTCTTTGTAAATTTTCGATAACTTTTTAATTCCATCGCCATCTAAACTAGCAGTAAACAACTGAATAATCTTCAAACCAGTCATTTTCTCAATCATTAAATCCCCCGGATATTGAATTAATCTCATTAATGTATTAATTTTAATTTTGTTGTCAGCATTCTCAGATAAAACTGTTGTCAAAGACGATAGAATATTCTTAAAAGCAATTGTAACCTCATCCTTCTTATTTCTTTTGTTGAAGTTACATTTTCTCAACATGAATTGAAGATATTTTTCCGAAAGAAGTTCCGGAATTAATGATTTGTCTTTTACATTATCAAGTAAAAGTCGTAATAATTCTGTTGCCAAGTACTCATCAGTTTTTGATGGTTTTAGAAAACGTTTATCTATCGCTGTCCAAAATATTTGAACATACTCAGTTGTCGTTAATTTCTCAATAAATAGTTTGTAAATCGGATGTCGGTAACACACGATTCGGGGTATTTCCTATAAAAGTAAATATAATTATTATTAAAATTGATAATTAATAAATAAAAATTAACATTAATTATTTATATTGAACTACAATAATTATTGAAAGATTTTTTCAATACTACTCACAGTTAAGATTTTCGTAATACTTTCTAAAGATTCGGCATTAATTATATTTTCACAACCAAAATTTTTTTTGTAAGCCTTCTTTACGACAGATGGAAATTTCTCCTGTATAATAAGCAACGTATGGAAAGTTTCTAAATTTTGTTCTAACCAAGGTTTAATTAATTCTTGTTGAAGTATAGGCCAAACATTACTGCTAAATGTGCTCTCATCGATTTGATTTAAAAAATCAATAATAAATGAATACGCAACAAAAGAAAGATAACTGCGTTTTTTGCCAGCAGTAATTAAAAGTTCCAAAACTTTTGCTTGCTCTTCTGCCGAACATTTTTGAAGAATTTTTGAACGCACTAATGATCCACATGTTAATATTCTACCAGTGTAAACTTCTCCAACTTCCTATTCAAGTTAATACAGAATTAGGAAATATAATTTTTAAAATAGACGAAAATAATTCGCAAAAATTTTACAAATCAAGTTTTATTTACTTACACTTTTGTGTTTATTGTTAACGGGTTGTAACGCATTTTCCATAAGTTCTAAAACTTTTTCGACTGGTGTGTCTGGATTTGTTGTCAAGTATGCAGTTAAAGTTACATAAAAACTTTTTCTTGACGTTATATTAGCAGAACCAGTACCACGGATCAATCTTTTTAGTGCTAAATTTAATTCTTCAGACGTATCATCATTCTGGAAAAAATGTGTTCAAGCAATTAACTAAAAATAACTATGTTGAAATAAATAGTATCCTAAATTATAAAATTAGTGCATGACTTTATTCTCAAATATGCATCTATGGAACAATTTATGCTCACAAAGCACTACGGATTTCCAAATCCTAACCTAGAAATTTTACTGTCAATTTCATGTTCAATTAAAAATAGACTTTTTAAATAAATATTAAGCTCATACAAAAATTTACAAATGTTTTCTTCATTAAAATTTATCAATCTTTTTGAGATATCATTTTGCAAGAATAAAATTAATTAAAAAATTATTTGACGCGTGTTTGTAATTTTAGGTTAGAGAGGCTTTACGTTTCGTAGGTTTCGTATGTGCTTTACACGCTATTTAACAACTTTAAATTGAAAACTTTCTATGTGAAGAAAAAAGAATAAAATTCTTACCCAATTATGTTCGGAAAGATATTTGACAAGTTCAACACCACCAGCAATTCTCTCTTTATCAGATCCCTTAATGAGTTTTGGAAAAGAATCAAGAACTCCTGATTTCGTTTTCTCCATTTTTTATATGAATATTTGATAACAGTTCAATCACAATTGTTTTTATTTGCACGGGGTTTTCACTATTTTCTCACTGTCCAAAATTGATCCTGTACCAAATTGATCACAGGATAAATATTCCTAGGATTATAAATAAAAAAATTACAAAACAATTATTTTGGCCATGCGGTAGACACGCAAGAGACCTTTTGAGAAATTACAAATTCTGCCTGTAGAGGAAGCTACATCTCAACCACAGTTGGAAATGTATTAAAACATACTCCAGAATATGTAAATAACTGTATTGAAAGTAAATCACTGTATCTACGTAAAGCTAAATGTATTTTCAATGACACCTTAAGGAATTTTAATTATTGAAATTAATCATAATTTAACACAAAAATTATTAGAAAAAAAAAATTAATAACAAAAACTTCAAAACAATTATTAAGAAAAAAATTCATATTTAGAAAAAGAAAATTTTAATAAAGGATACATTGTAGAAAATCCTAAAACAAAAAAACACAAATTACCAAAGAAAATAAATAAAAGGATACAATATAAATGAATAAAATTCATGAAACAAACAAATAGAAATTGTACAAAAAAAATAAACATTTTGAAAAGGATACATCGAAAATAATTAAATTCCTGAAACAAAAAAATTGAAATTATACAAGTAAATAAAAATTTTGAAAAGGATACTACGTAGATAATTAAATTCCTGAAACAAACAAATTGAAATTATACAAGTGAATAAAAATTTTGAAAAGGATACTACGTAGAAATTTAATTCCTGAAACAGGCAAATACAAATTAGACAAAAAAATAAATACTTTGAAAAGGATACATAGAAGATAATTAAATTCCTGAAACAAAAAAATTGAAATTATACAAGTAAATAAAAATTTTGAAAAGGATACTACGTAGATAATTAAATTCCTGAAACAAACAAATTGAAATTATACAATTAAATAAAAATTTTGAAAAGGATACATCGAAGATAATTAAATTCCTGAAACAGAAAAATACAAATTAGACAAAGAAAGAAATATTTTGAAAAGGATACATCGTAGATAATTAAATTTCTGAAACAAACAATTACAAATAAAACAAGAAAATAGAAATCAAATTTCTAAAAAAAATTAATTAAAATAAAACATCTGAATTAATACAATGAATTATGTTCCATTATTATTTACTTACTGCATGTAGTTGTCGAAAAATACTTATCTTTCACAATGTTTTTTCCTCTAACTTTAATCACATAAATCACTTTAAATCTTTTACAATTTATTTTTTTTTTCACTTTAATCACTTAATTGTCACAAACACTGAAATTGATAGAATCCAATTGTTCACTCACTAAATGTTGTAAAAAAGTCACAACATTTTTAAAAAGAACTGGTATATTATATCGAATTACCAAGAAAGAGAACGTAAACGGATTTTAAGGTTGAGGAAAAAAAGTTTCTCAACACAAAATTTTTCGCGGAACGCGTTTCACGATTTCCAAAAAATGGAAATGTTTGTTTACAGAAAAAATTAAAAACTCACTCATTGCTGACTACCTTGGAATACGGGTTACCCCTACCTTTCGATGTGTTGTAGTGGTCTCGGGGAATCCCTTGTCGTCTACCTGCATCTGGAAAATAAAAAATAATTACAAAGAAATCAACAATTAACTCCCAATTCTTGTTAAAAAAATTATTATTATTATTACAATGAACTGCATTCAGCTGTGCATGATCTCCATCCTGGAGCTGCTTCTGAATGTCTTTCCTTCAAGGGCCCTTGCACTTACACTTTCACACACGCACTATATCAAGCTATTTTGATTTACTTGCACTTTTATTATTATACACGAATAAAGTAATATTGACACGATTGACGCAGTCGACTCGAATGCCCATAATCGGAATCCTTTTATTTACTATTAAATGTTCTCGTAAAAAATCTAAACCGAAACACTAATACACTGATCGAATTGAATTTCCGATTATCTTCCGGGTCAAAACAAAAAGCTCAACTGAGCTTTGTCTACAATCGCACGGCGTCACTTAGACATTGCCGCCATTTTGTTCTCATGTCTTTCTTACAACTTTTTCCCAAGAAAATTCTATATGGCACAATACGATATATTTTGCTGCAATGCTGGAAATATTGCTGCAATATACTAATATTGTAGCAGTAAGCATGAATATTGCTGCAAAATTTGATAAGGACCCGAAATATTAACTACACTGCGACGCAAAATGTCTCACGATGTGGGAGAAGGGAATGCAAAATGGCTGCCACGAGATTTCCGATCTCAATGTATATTCGTTAAAAATGCAAAATATATAATTTTCAATTATGACCGAACAAAATTCACCGAAAAAGAAAAGCTAATTGAAAAAATAACTTATTTTTCTACGAATCGAGTTAATCGAGCACGAAAATTAAGATCACGAGGCATCGGATGCCCGGTTGTGCCCGGCTCCACGCTGCGAATCACACATCACACTATCAATCGGAAATAAATTTGACAAATATGAATGAAATTCCCGTTAAAAATTAAAATTTAGGATTTGTAGAGAGAATATTCTTATATTATCCGAGAAACGAAGAAAGGAAAGGATTGCTCGACGATACTTGTCGCGACTGGCCGCGACTTGCCAACACTATGTACTGACGTCACACGAACCCGAGATGCCTTGAGAATATTATTACAATGTTGCCAAGTGTAGTACAACCAATCATTTTCGTCCTCTATACTATACAGAATAAAATATAAATACTATGTCAGAAATTACTACAAGTCATAAATAATTCTATAAACTTATTATTTCTTTAGTAAAAAATATAAAATAAATAAAATTTTATTCGATCGCAGCGCTATACTTTTCGGAAACAGAGGGTACGTCAAAATCAGTGACTATTTTCTACAGCGACAATTGTGCGCAAGCGCGTGACAAAATATCTGACTGGTCGAAATGTGCGCGTTTATTTGAAATATGCTTGTTTTTAAATCAACGCGCGTTTTATAAACCAGTAAAAAAAAATTAAACGCTTGCGCAATTAACATCACTGAATCAAAACACGAGTCATCTTTCTTGATTGAAATATATACTTTTCTATTAATCACGTTTTAACGGATAAAAAAATTTCTACAATCCTTTCTTTTTCATTGTCATTATTAGTTCATTGTTCTTTGTGCAACAGTGACGTAAAACGAGACGGTAGTCTTTCGAATCTTTTAAAAAGTATTGCAAACTTTAAAACGAATGGAAGAAAAACATCTGACAATCGATTTATCGGGAGTGTCTTGGCTACATTTTTAAAGCTTCACGTCTGCGAACATTTTTTACATACATGCAAAACGAGAGGATTTCCCATGCAGAAAATAATTATTCAATAAAAATTGGAAGCATGTCATGTGGTAAAATTGTTTCGCAAACGGAATTCCAATTATCCTGAGTTCTTTCAAATTACTGAAGCCATACGTTTCGTAAGTGTGAAATCTAATTGTGACAATATATAGGATACGAATTTTGTTTATTTTTATTTTGTGATTATATTTATTTGCATAAAATAGTACAGCAAAACATGTAAACACATTGACAGTTATTGATTATTGCACATTTTAAGCTTGAGTAACTAATTAAATCAATGCATCACATACCTATATATATTTTATATATATACATATATAGTAAGGGTGGAAAATGTTACATTGATATTTTTTTAATATTTTTATAATAATTCCTTTTTTTTATTTTATAATTTATTATTGTGGTCAAATGCTTTCAATTTTATTTAAAAATAAGTGAAATTCTTTTTCTAATTAACTTAATTTTTTTATATTTAAATATATTACGCAAAATAAAAAAATAATTTTTCTTGGCTCAGTTCTTTGCATTTTAAATAAAAAATATTAATTACCATTAAATATTTATTTTATTCTATTTATTTGAAAGAATTAAAGTTCTTAGGTAATTAATTAAAATTTGAAAAAGATGTTTAATGAAATTGATAATTAAATATTTGTTTCTTTTTTTCATTTGGAATTCATTGTGAGTATTTTTAGAAATTGTTGAATGTTTACAGTTGGCTTGACATGTCATATTCCATCGAACGTCTAAACTATATGCAAGACAGCAGCAGTGACACAGAAACAGATTGCAAGGAAACTGATGGGCATGGACGGAATTCGGCTTATAAAAACAGATTGAGGTAAGATATTGATTTATAATTGACATTTAATTCTATTTTTCTTTTTTCTAAAAAGCTGTCACAATTTGTTTAAATACTTTACCTCTTGTTAATTGAAAAAACAGAAATCTATATGCGCATGTTTCCCGAAAAGTTTTTAACATTCCTTTTTATTTTCTGTAACAATAATCGAAAACAGCGAAATATTTTTCTTTTAATAACATTTGAACTAATTGGTTTTAAACTCAGCTGATGGAGAGAAACTGACATTTTTTGGATAAAAAAAAAAGTTTTTACAACTTTATCTCGACAAATTAAAAATTTTTACAAAATTAATTACACTATTATTGTACATTATATAATATTTTAGAAAATTATATTTTTTGTACATACTTCTTGCTTTTCATTCCTGCTTGTCATTTTCTTAATATATGTATAATCAATATATTCTCAAAACATTTTCATTAAATCATAAAGCACGTTTGCTAACGACATTTTTTATGATTAAATAAATTTTACGTGTTATTCGCTCGTATATATGTTGTCACTTTTATTCTTGAAGTACTTCCAAGTGGTTTTCTGTTTTCAGGTGAGTTCGAAAATTTAGATTCTTGTTATTTAGTTACGTTCTAATGCTTAGATGCGGCATTGGCACCAATTTTCTTTATTTAATTTTTTAAGTAGATCACCCATTTTTTCTTTTAGTTTTTAAGACAGTATACAATATAATTTCTCTATATACTTTAGGTAAGCGTTTTTTATTATATATTTATATAAAAATAACAAGAGGAGTCAGAACAAAAGTATGATCTGTTACAAATATATATATATATTAAATACATATATATGGAAAATCTACACATTTCTTGGAACAATACCAATAACTATTGTAACTCCCTATATTTATTATTTTTTCTGTATTATGAAGTTCATCAATTTTTTAACTCATATTCTTCATATCATTAACTCTTTGAAAATTATTGATCGAGTTAAGAATTTTCTTTTTATTAGTAATGCAATTTTTTTAATTTTGTGTTCGAATTTTATTATGTAAATTTTTTACTTTCTATCGGAATCCGCAATTTTTTGTTTTTTAAAGTGTGATTCTTAAGATTAATGTAGAAATTTTCAAAGAGTTAATATATCATCGAACATTCTAGGATACGTAGATATCCCAAAATGCTTGATTTTAGCTGGAAAGTTAGTAAGGAAATGTGGTTGTTTTGCATGTAGTTGTGGTGGTTCGTCCAAACCAAAATCTTGTCTGGTTCAGAGGGATGGAAGCATCGAACAACATTGTCCTCCCATCGAGACAAGCAGACAGAGCACAAATTTAGGTCAACTAAACAGGTAAAAAAAACTCAATTCAATGCCTAAAAAAGAAAGAAAACGACTGAATGAGTTTTTTTTTAACCACCAAATTTTTAATTTTTAATTTTTAATACAATCAAATTTTTATTTTAATCTGCATTTTAATTCTCAGACAGGTCGACTAGCATTAAAGAACAAAAATCTTTTTTGTGAGAGAATTAAATTCTATATATAGAAAATTCACTTAATTATTATATATATATATGAAGAAAGAGGAGTGCATGGTTTTTAGAGAACATGTTACACCAAAACTTTTAGAATTACAACCTTTCTACATTTATGGATTTAAAAAAAAAACTTTTATCATAAAAAAATGAGAAAATAAGGAAAATAAAGTAGTAAGTAGATAGAGCAGCTTATGGCCTCGTTCTTTCCTTGCGGCACTTATTCTTAGTTCTTTGTTATAAGACCTGGATCCTTTCAATGAGAAACGCTATTTGTGTATAAGGTAATACAAATTTTCAATAAGACTTCTTCATTCGCAAGCACTTCATCAACATTTTTTTTACGCCGAAACTCAAGACAAATAGATAATTAATAAATGTTTCTTTTTGTTTTTGGTAAAAAAAAAGTTATACATACTTTCCCCTGCATTCCTTTTTCTTGAATAATCCTAAAGTAAAAGGAACGATAATATTTTTTAATAGAAAATAATTAGTATATATACAATATTAAAAAAAATAGAATTCTGAAAATGATGATAAAGATGAGATATTTTTAGGCTTCGTACAGGAATTGGAATTACGAAAAGTCCACAAAATCAAAATCGAGAAAGTTGTTCATCGTCAAATTCAACGTCAGGAATGAGTCATCAACAGATCAGTGACGAGAGAATTACTCTCATTGTTGATAACACGAGGTGAACAAATAATTTTTACTATTAAGATGATTAATACAATTAATAAAGTAATATTTAAATTCTTAATAATTTAATTTTATGAAAAATGTATATCAAGAAAAAGTTGAAATTATTTCTTCTTTTGTAGATTTATAATCGATCCAGCACTTTTCACGGCCCATCCGAATACAATGTTGGGACGAATGTTCAGCTCTGGAATCGAGTTTGCACAACCGAATGAACGTGGTGAATACGAAGTGGCGGAAGGAATATCTGCAATGGTTTTTCGATCTATTCTCGAATATTACAAAGGCGGAATCATTCGTTGTCCACCGACTGTCACGGTTCAGGAACTACGAGAGGCTTGCGATTATTTACTTATTCCCTTCGATGCCAGCACTGTCAAATGCCAAAACTTGAGTAAGCGTCCCGGAGAAATTGATTTTTTGTTTTTAACTTATTTTCTACTTTAAAAAAATTCAATTACGTTATTAAAAATTAAATTAGATTCGAAACAACAATTTTTGTTTTGAACTTGAAATCTACTTTGCTTAAAATTAATTTAATTGTAGGAGGATTGTTGCACGAATTGTCCAACGAAGGGGCGCGTTGCCAGTTCGAAGTATTTCTCGAAGACTTAATACTCCCTTTGATGGTGAATAGTGCTCGACGTGGAGATCGAGAGTGTCACATTGTCGTTCTATTGGAAGACGATGTTGTCGATTGGGACGAGGAATATCCACCGCAAATGGGAGAAGAATATTCACAAAGTGAGTCTAATATAATAACTTTAAGTCACTACCAAACGTCAGTTCATAAAATTGAAATGATTTGCAAAATAAAAAAATAATTCAAATTTATTTTTAATTTATTAAATAAAAATTAATTTCAGCCGTGAACAGTACAGCGATGTACAGATTTTTCAAGTACATTGAAAATCGGGACGTGGCCAAGCAGGTGATGAAAGAACGGGGTTTGAAAAAAATTCGCCTTGGCATTGAGGGCTATCCAACATATAAGGAGAAAATAAAGAAACGTGCCGGTGGTCGCGAAGAAGTAATATACAATTACGTACAAAGGCCATTCATTCATATGTCATGGGAAAAGGAGGAGGCAAAGAGTCGTCACGTGGATTTTCAATGTGTCAAATCAAAATCAGTTACAAATTTAGCGGAGGCAACAGCTGATCCAGTTTTAGACGCTGGCGGAAATCCGATAATTGCTTTCTTGCAAACTGCGGAAATAGTGCCACAACCGGAAGCATCACCGCCAATGGGACAGGATATTGACGTTGAGGGTGCATCTGGATTGGCATCAGATTCCGATGGTATAGGCGTTGGTCCGCCCGATGAGCAGGCATAAAAATCGGATAATTGCACATTAAGAATAACATACTCACAAGCGGCTGTTTACTTCATGAGATTTATCAAAAGTATTAACTATTTGTTTCTCCGACTACGAGGTGAGAAACACGGGGTCCACGATTCGAGCCCATTGTAATCAATTTTATCAAAGATTAGAAAATTTGATTGAAAGTACCTACACGAGTAAATGTTCGCTTTTACTTGTTCATATGTACGAAACAAGATAAGACTTATTCACAAATCTGTAAATTTTTTTCAAGTTGGTCATTTTGTATCTTTAAATAAAATTTAAAATAAGCAAATAATTTATTTAATATATAGAATAGTATTTATCCTTAAAATCATCTTTTAATTCCCGTTTTTTACTTTTATTTTTCTTTGCATTTTGCCTTTACTTGCTGTTTTTAAATATTGCTTGTTTTTCTTTTCTATGTTTTGCTTTTGTTTGCTTTCAATTTGCTATTTTTAAATTTTGTTTTGAATTGCTTTTGACGTTTTGCTTTACTCTGCTTTCTTCAATTTTTCTTTTTTGGTACTATTTTTCTTTTGTATCGAATATTTGTACTTTTTTATTCCTCGAACTGGATTCTGGGTTTCTCTCCTTCCTTTCAAGTTTTATTTCCATTTCTAATTTTTTTTTTTATTTTTGTTTTTATTTTTAATTTACTTTACGGAATGACATTCTGATTTTTGATCTTATATTTTTTAGCGGAATTATTTTAATTTAGCCATTTAAGTAATATTTTTACGATTTTAATGTTTTATAGAAATTAAATATCTAACGACGAAGTTATTTTAATACGCAAATTAAAAATCCCCTGGTTATCAGTGTAATGACAGGTTTATTTTTCAATGTAGAATAATTCAGAGAAAAGTGTCATTTCGCGAAAAGTAAATTAAAAATTAACTTATTTGTTTCTTTTTTTAATTTCCGTTCTCTTTCAATTCATTAATTTCGGTATTTTATTTTCAGAGAGTATTTTATAAAATAAAAACAATCGAAGATTTTACGATTTTCAAGAGAAATTAGTAAAGAGCTGCTTCATTTTATTGGATAAAAATGGGAAAAATGAATATCGGGGCCTTTTTATCAATCGATGAAACCGGATCCTAGTTTTGTTGAGTTGCTCATCGAGATTCTCAATAATATTCATTCGACAGTACAACCTGTCGACAATATCGGCGGAGTAAGGGTGGCCGGAGCAGAGGATCTAAAACGACACCCAACCCCCAATTGTATTTTTGAACGAGTCATGAGAAACGCAGGCGCTGCAACGATCAATAAACACACGAAGTCGAGGGCAAGATAACAGTAGCTTACAGGTTCGCAGATAGTAAGCGTATTTTTTGAAAAAAATAAAAGCAGGCACCGGCTCAACTTGTGAGGCTGCAAAGCAGCTCCTGCAGCATGCAACCGCCTCCAAGAAAAGTAAGTGAATCATCATTCAGGATGACATCGTTTCGCTGGATTATATTATCCTTAAAATCCCCCATTGGAAAAGTCGCGCGCGCTCCTTGTCGATTTTTTATTTATTTATTTATTTTTTTTATTTGTAAAACTCACATAGGGTGTGTGAATGTGTTTATCAATGAAAATCCTCTCTTCTTGGGGCTTGTCATCGATTTGAAATTGAATCGATTTTCGTAAATCATTACTAGAATTCGTTTTGATTATGAGAATGGGACGATCGAATTTTTTCTTTTTTCTCTCTTTTGTCTCATGTCACGATCTCGCACGAAGAAATTTCGGCTCCCAATCGTCCTTTTCCCGAGGATCCCATCACCTTTTAAATTGCCCTATTTACTGGAGACCTAGATTTCAATCAAAAAATTTTGTCCCGGAAGTGGTCTCATTATGCTCATTGATTTTTCAATGCGTGGAGAAGAAACAAGATTTTCTGAAAAATTGAACATCGTTGCTTTTCCTTCGTATTCTTCTTTTTTTTCGTTGTGCGAAGAGGTGAATGTAGAAAAGATTGCCTTTTAACCTTTAGTAAGTGGACTAGACATTCGTAGAACATTGATTTCTTGCTAACGACATTTCAGTTTAGTTAGACATTTACTTTTCCACTTTTTTATAAACTGATAATCATAATTTTATTAGTTCATAGTGATAATTTTCCTGCCTTCAAAGAATTTCCTTCTTTCTTTCCTTCTTTTTTGTGCCATTTTTGTCATAATTTCACATCTGATAGTTTAATTCTCCAATTTTTCTTTCCACTTGTAATTTTATTTGAAATTATTAACTTTGTTTGAAATTTGAAGTTTGGTAACTTATGTTCTTAAAGTTTGAGTTTGTTAACTTTTGTATTTTCACGAATTGAAATTTAACTTCAGTTTTCGAGTTGAATTGTCACGAAAAGTTTTCGAACACTATAAGAAGAAGAAGAAGAAGCTGCGATCGAATTTTGCTCATTGTCTTAAATAGAATGAAGAAAGCTGACGCAATTTTTTTTCCAGTCACGCGAAAATTTCTTTCCTTTTTTTCTTTATTTTTGCTGAATCGAGAATTTCTTGATGATTCGTCAAGGGCGAATTGTACAATGGCAATTAACTTCCAAATCAAAAGGCACATTTCTTAGAAATAAGGCTATCGATTTTTCGAACCCCTCAATTGCAGCGGGGGTGGAAATTGATCAGTATTTTTTTGTATTCAAAACTATGTCCAGAATTGGGAATAATTTGAAATTTCCAACTCAAAGAATTTTAAGGAATCATATAATTGGAATTAATTTCCCTTATTCAGAGTATGATTACCATTTTTTTTGAATTTCAGTGAGAAATTGGATTTTTCCGGGTTGGAGGTAATTTTTTTCTGAACTCCTTTGAACCCCTGTTTAATAAACGTTCCAGTATTCATTCTAGACTCTCATTTCAGGATCATCGAACCTTTCTCTGCACATGCATAGGCTCGCGGTCCTTTTCCGATCGATTTTCTTCTTCGCTTATTTAATTTTAGCCGATGCAGAATATCCGGCTGAATTCCTCGGGCAAATAGATTATCAACGCAGTTACATTTTCCAATTATGCGATTCTTAATTGACAACGATAAAGCAATTAAACGAGTACAAATTTTCACATTTTTACCAATTTTATTGTAACATATTATTAATTGATAAGATGTAATTTTTTCAATGTCCCCATTTTTCAGTACATTTTCGAATTTATTTCTTTTCAAGCAAATTAAAAATTTCCATACATAGAACTATATACTAAAATAATTTAGAAAAAAGTAGAAAAATATTAAAATTAATTTTGTTCATTTTCCTTCTTTTTTTTACAGGGAAATTATGCAAAGTTTCTCAAAAATGTACACGCAGAACAGGCCGCGAAATTGCAGGCCAAGAATCAACACGAGTGCGACCTGTTGGAGGATATCCGGTGAGATTTGAATTTACTCACATTTAGTATTTATTTAAATCTTCATTTTTTTCAGTATTGCATTCCTTTGAAGGAAAAATTAAAAATAGAAAACATTTAGTGATTTATGTGAATTTGTTTTCTGGGATAATTTTTCATTTTTCGCAGAAGAAACAAAGACAAAATTTTTAATGAAAAAATGTAGAACCCTAAATTTTTGAATTTTAATTAAATGAAATTTAAATTCAGTGACTGCTTTCGAAAAGAAGGGGAAAGGGTGTGGTTTTGTTTGGCATTTTAAGATATTTTATAGAGAATTTTTTTGTGGAAAATTTGTTCAACTTGGAAAATTGAACTAAAAATAAAGTATCCTTGGCTATTTGTGGGAAAGAGAAATTATTTAATGATTATAGATTAAATATGTAAGACATCCAATAATTTGGGGAGTATAAATAAGTTTGTTAATGATTAGTTACATCAGACGAAGCCTTCTTTTCAATTCATAAATCCTATGCCTGTCGACCTTCACATTGGATATCGATCCACTTCTAAGTTTCATAAATTTTCCTCAAAAATCGCCTTAGATTCAAATCATTTTGTCCTCGAAGTCAAAATTGTCTTCATTTCACTCCACATGGCGAATTGCAATAATTTATTTTATTTAGAATATACTTCTGATATCAGGCATCATTTTTTTTCCTTCTGAAAGTCCGTTTGCATGTTAAATAATTAAAAAATCTTCTAAATCATTAAACTAACGTAGATTTAAAATTTTATTTTTTAGGGTCAAAATTGCAATTGGGAAAATTTAGAAAGTGTCGATATTCAGCGAGAATTAAAATTAAAAAATAGTTCATTCGATAGTGGATAATCATTACAGCAGAATTATTAAATTTTAAGTAATATAACACTCATAAGCTAAATTAATGATAATAAATGAATTATTATTAGAATTGTAATAATATATGATAATATTAATTACATAATTTTCATTTTGATGAATTCAGTTAATGTAAAGTACATGTATTTTGATTTTACGTCAGTAGATTAATTAAAATTTTAGGTAAATTAAGAAATTATACACAATGCGAAATAGACTGACTTCCGGTACACAAACTGGGGCGGTGGTGACGGTAAAGGGGGTGGGAAAAAGGGGGGTGATGATCGAACGTCCAAGTGCATTGCGCGTTACACACGTTGCGCTTTAGTTTAAAAGAGTTTTATAATTGTAATAAAAAAAATCGCTATAAATCTCTAAATGACCTTAATTTAAAATAATCAATACTATCCACTACTAGTGATTGATAACTTTCTAAAAATCGCTTTATTCATTTTTCAAATGAAACAAAAGTACCTAATAAAATATTTTTCATTCTTTCAAATATTATATTGATCTTTAAAAATATTTTCCTTTATGAAAGAGAAAATTTTTTTTCTGTTTGTAAAAAAATTGAGGGAAGTATTCAAATGAATATGCGAAAAGAGGAGTTTAAAAAATAATTTGACTACATATTGGGGTCAAGAGACACTCGAGAGTTTCAATTATAAACGTTTTCGATAAAAACATCTGAAGACTTTAATTAACTATTTAATTGATCACTGTATTTAAAATTTCTTGTCAGGTAAATTTACTTGTTGACAGAACTAATTTAGAATTCAAAACAGCGCCAAAATTAATTGAAAAATAATTTTGTTTGTTTATTATTAATATCAAGTTGATTAAAGTTTTCAAACTGGGAATAAGTTTTTTCTTTTAAATAATCTAGATGAGTAGTAATATCGTCCATTCGCATCTTAGCAAAACCATATTTTTGATATTATTTCAGTAATTTCACCATAAAAAAGTCAGCCATTGAAAAATCCTACTCCGAGGTGAGTGAACCAGACGAAAATTTATTCTAATTAAAAATTATATTTCCATGGGACTCAATTCTCGACAGAATGAAATTAATATTTAATTTTCTTAAATTTTTTTAGGCGTTGCTGAAGATATCCTCGGCATATCTAAACAAGAAGATTCCAAACATTCCTGACATTAAGATCGATGGAGCAGAGGAAAAATGGTATATAAAAAAAGGCCCTTTTTCTCTCAAGCTACACAATATATATATTCTATATACACCATAAATATCTGACAGTCTCTACAATAATGATAACTGAGATATAAAAATTAAAAAAAAATACCACAATCAACCACGTGAATTTTAGGAATATGTGGAATGTCTGGAGAACGGTCCTGGAGGAAAACGAGAAACTTGCTCGGGCTCGACTCGCTGCCGTGGAGGTTTTTCAGCAACAAATTGCTGACGATGCCAAGGTCCTGCGAATGCACAAACTTCAAATTTCCAAGAAGGTACAAAAACGACTATTCTCTTGAAATCCATTATTTACTCTCTTTTTTTATTCTATTTCAATATTCTATATTCTAATTTTTAATTTGGTTTTAACTTTTGTTTTTAATGAAAAGATGTTTTTTTTTGTAAAATTATCAATAATAAAGTTTCACGGGATAGTAAATTAATAAATAAATATAGAACAAATAGAAATTAAAAAAGGAAATTTGTTACAGGCCATCGATCAATTAATGATAGTACAAAAGGAGCTGCAAACGTGTGTGCAAGATGTGGATAAGACGAAAAAATTGTACTTTGATGAAGAGCACTGTGCACGAGACGTTAGGGACAAGGCAAAGGATATTGAGGAAAAGTGAGTATAATTTAAAATTTCTATGCAAATAAATACAATTCAATTTTCAAAGTAATAGCGATACCAAAAAGAAAAAGTTTTTTTTTCAAACTTTAAATTTATGTAAATTGTCAAGATTTATAAACTTTCGAAAAAGATTCTGGCAATAAAAATTAGTATGAATAACAAAATTTAACGAGTTTTCAAGTAAGAATTTTTGTTTTCGATAAAATATCATTTTCAGGCTCAAGAAAAAGAAGGGATCATTTTTCCAATCAATCACAACATTGCAAAAGAACAGTGCCAAGGTAAATGGTTTTTGCTAATTAAATTAAGAAAATAAATTTAAAAAATTCTTTCAAAAAAAGTAAATATAAAAATGGAAAAAAGAAAGTTAAAAACATCAAATTGAAAACAACAGAAAAAGAGAATAAAGAATGAAATTAAAGATAAATTTTGCATTTTTTTAGGTGAGTTCAAAACGAGATGCTTTAGAGGAGAAATCGACAGGAGCCCGTAA
Source organism: Leptopilina clavipes (assembly GCA_001855655.1). NCBI lineage: Eukaryota > Metazoa > Arthropoda > Insecta > Hymenoptera > Figitidae > Leptopilina > Leptopilina clavipes. Next base: position 66,013 of record JUFY01034863.1, read on the forward strand.
CGATTATTTGTTGAGTTTGGCCTCTGCAAATGCGCATCAGAACAGATATTTCGCAATCGATTTGCAAAATACAATGCAGGTAATTTCATTCACGCAAAAATTGTTATCAATTATTACTAATGAATTACTTTTAGAATATTTTAATTATAAATTATTATCTTGTTACTAAACACAACTGAATAATTTTGAAATTCCTATTTAATTTTTAGACATTTTATTGAAAATGAATATCTAATTTCTCCATTTCTTTCTTATTAGTATTTAGAGCAAGGTGTATACGACAAGGTAGCCGAATATTTGACACTTATGGGCCGTACAGAGCTTTTAACTTGTTTGGCAAAACAAAACAGTTACGGAATAATTCGCGACCAAGCACAGCAGGTTTGAATAAAACAAATTTAAATTTACAATTATAAGTGCACTGTTTAAATAATGTAAATACTACACTTTGTTTGAAAATTCTTTGAAAAATATTGTGCCAATAATAATGAAATTATTTTCAGCTAACCAGGGAATACAATATTAAGTGTTGTTGCTTGTATTATCCTGTCCTGAAGCAACACATTCAATATGAATACGAGCCATGCGACAATGACCCCTTTGACAAGTAAATATATTTGCAATTTATCAATTCATTAAAATTCTGTTAATTTTCGGTAAACCAAAAATAAATAAAAATCTTTTTTATTTTTTAAGAGTGACTGCCGATCATTCAGCTGCATCATCCCTAGGAAAAGAAGCTCGTCGTTGGGCAACGAGAATAGCTCGAGAAGTTGCCAGTATTAGAGAAAATAATAGAAAATTACAAGTTCTTTATCAACTTAAAGAATCGGGTCAAAAGGTACGCCTTTAAAAACAAACAACAGCAAAAAAATGATAAATTTTACCATACATTTCAAATTTTAGTAAAGTAACATTTAAATGTAAGGCAAAATGTATCTCTACTATATACTCGTGTATTTTTTTTTAACTTATTTGTAATTTATTTTTAACTTATCTATAATTTATTTTCTAACTATTTATAGTTTATTTTTAAATGGAATATTTTTATTTTAGACCGATCCGAATGATCCGAACGGCCCCGACATTGACACCAAGATAGATGACATGAAGCACAATATCCGACGTGCCGAGGTAATTATCGTCGGGGAAAAATGATTTTAATTAAAAATAGTTCTGCCTTTTAATAAATGCATTATTCACTCGTCTCATTTATTTTAGACGGCAAAAATGAAAGCAGAAGCCAGATTAGAATGTCTTCGTAATGGAGGAGGTGCGTAACTTTAATTTCAATTAATTTAATTAAAATTTATAATAGTATGTTAATATTACCATAAATATATGAATATATTGATATTGATTTCGCAATATTAATACTAGAATGCAAATATTAACATGTCAGTATTAATTTAATTAATTAACTTAATTTTAACTAATTGAAATAAATTGAAAATGTTTGAAATTAATTTAACATAAATCAATAAAAATTTTTTTACAGTCAATGTAGATGAATTCATGCAAGAAGTGGAAACGCTGAACGTTCAAGATATTCCCCGGTCAGCGAGTTCACTTTCTGTTCGCACAGACGCTTCTGGAAATGCGGTAAATAGATGTTGCATACACAATAGATTCGCAATCAATGTCAAGACCAAGCAAAAAGAAGAAAGAAAGAAAGAAGAAATTATAATTTTGATATCGTATTTTTTCAGGAGCATCCATCATCAGATTCATTTTACGATAGTGATGGCGATGCTGGAAGTGATTTAACAACTGTCGAGAGACCTGGAAGTATGCGCACTTCCGTGCAAGATGAAGAAATTATCGAAGACAGACAGAGGCACGACAGTTCAGAAGTTAATGGTAAATCTTTGGAACTTAATCAATTTAATTTATATAAAAACGTGTATTTTTTCATTCATTTATATTTAAAAAATGACATATTTACAACAGCTCTATTGGAACAAGAACAGCAACGAATAGAAGATATTACAGCTGGTTGGGATGATCCAGCAAATCTAGACTGGAGCAAGTTGGATGAAGATGAATCGGCCACAACACAAGAATCAGCCGAGGTGCCTTCTAATCAACAAATTTTCAAGTGCACAGCTCTTTACTCGTACAATGTAAGAATTCTATTTTTTCTACTCAAATTTATATCATTTCTAATTATCAATTGATCAATTCTTTCATATTATTTAAAGGCACAAAATCCGGATGAATTGACCATAGTTGAAAGTGAACAATTAGAAGTAGTTGGTGAGGGTGATGGGGATGGATGGTTGAGAGCTCGAAATTATCGAGGCGAGGAAGGATTTGTTCCGCAAAATTATCTTGACGTTGAAAGAGAGCCCGAGACACAAAGTAGTCTTGCTTCTCATGGACCAGGATTGGTACAACAAATTTCGTTTTCATCCGTTGATTATACAATTGATGATCATGACGCTGTTGATCCTGATGCACACATACAGGAAACTGCTCAAGATTCATTTGTACAAAATCATATAGGTAAAATAATTCTCAATCAGTAAAGTAATTAATTAACTAATTTACTACAAGTCAAAAAATTATTCAACAGGTACTGAAGAGTATTGCATTTCTCTGTATGACTATGATGCAACTTGTGATGAGGAACTCACTTTCATTGAAGGAGAAATTATCAAAGTATTGAGGAAAGAACCTCATGACGTTGATGACGGTTGGTGGGAAGGTGAATTACGAGATCAAAAAGGCCTATTTCCATCTTTAGTTGTAGAACCTTGCGCCCCTGACGGATCACCTTTGTCAGCATTAGAGGTAAATTCATTCATTACTAATTAGTAATATTTTTTACAAAATTAAATTAATTTTGTCTAGGACGATATAACACCACCTAGTTTTGCACCTCCCCCGGAACACACACCACCTGAAGTTCCGGATTACATTTTAACCGATGAATTTGAAAACTCGGAATTGAATGGTACGTTTTATAAAAGCAAATTCTATTCCTATTAATTTTTTTATTTTATTATTAAATTGATGGAAAGTAAAAAACAAATTTTTGATAGATTCAGGAGGAGATCAACCAGTTTTTGTAAGTGAGAGATCAGGTTTTGCAATTAATCTCACGAGGAATCAAAAAGAACAGTACGGTATGCAATTTGATGACGAAGAAAAAGCCGAAGCTCCGGGAATAACAGGTGAGTCTCGGAATTCGAAATCTCAATCTTCCGCAAGTTTTTTGCAATCTAAGAATGGAGCCATTAATCTAAATTTGGAAATTCAAATACTAAATATGTCAGTAATAATACGGAAATAAAAAATTTGTTAGTTTTCATTATTATTCAACCTCTTGTCTTTCTAATGCTGCTCAGTAGAGGAAGCTAAAGAAGAATCTAATACTGTAGTTGAAGTAAGTAAAAAAAGTCAAAATCATTCCATTTCTAATTTGATTGAAATCGATAAATTTAAATTCTCTAATTTTTTCAGAAAGCAAAAAAGAAAACAGTAAAGAAAAGCGAAGACTCGAATAATATTGGTCTCGGAGTAGCTCAAATTGTTATTACAGCTGCGACTCCAATGGAGGAAATTGAGCATCCTTTCCCTGGCGAAGACAAGGCGGAAAAGGACGACGAACAAAAAACCGACGCTGAACAAAAAGATGAAGTAAAAGAAACAAAACAAGACAACGTCGTCAAAACCGATGATGAAGAAAAAGTAGAAAACGAAGTTAAACCCGACGAACCAAAACCACCAGATGTCGATGAAATCGAGGAGAAGGTCGACGATTTACCAGCCGATTCGGGGCCATTTCCCGTGAGCAGCAGTTCCGGTAGTGATGGTGCTGAATCTATATCTGGTCCAAGTACCGCGGAAAATTCACAATCACTACCTGCCCGTGCTGCTGTTGTCGAAACCGAAACACATGCCGAAACTGAAAACGAACCCGACACAGAAACCGCCGAATCGCCGGAAATAATTCCAAATAAAATGCTTGTCGGTGGGAGGGCGAGTATTCCCGATGAATTACAACCTGATCAATTGGAGAAGCTTCAAAGCCTAAAAGAGTCTAACGCCTAGGATTGACAGAACCTCGGAGAAATTGACTGTTACGCCTTAACAGATAAATGGGCTCTTCCAATAAATCATCGGAATAAATTCCAACATCTTTTGGAATTTTGGAATTCTCCAGAGGTCATCATTGCGAAAAAAGACTAATCTTGCTATTAAACTGACAACAACTGGATATTTTTATGTTGATATTATTATGTACACAATTTTTGCTAGGCAATTAACTTCTAGTAAACTACCTAAGTAAGTTGCGGTTTTTGCAACAAGATTTACAAAAGCAATTATGTACAGCCATAGGGTAACAAAAAAAAAATATATATATTAAAAAAAAACGACTCGTCGATACCTGTAATAGCGGAACTTGCGTCGTTCATGTAAATTATAGAGAATTACAAGAATGTTGCATGGAAATGAATATTGTCTTTTATTTCCAAATATCATTATTAATATTTCAGGTGAAAAAAAATTCTTAATTACCTTAGTAAAAAATTCTTAAAATGTCCAGGGTAAAAAAAATCCTTTTATGGCTGCATTCGTAAAGCACCGTCGAGTCGAATAACCTCCGCATTGAGAAGTGGATTTTCTATGATTGCCTGACACAGATGAGCGTACTCGTCAGGTTTACCCAATCTTTGTGGAAATGGTACCGTTTGTGCAAGAAATTGTCGAACTTTGTCTGGTAAAGATTGAAGCATGGGTGTGTCAAAGAGGCCGGGAGCAATGGTGCAAACTCTTATTCCAGTCGAGGCCAAATCACGTGCTAGAGGCAATGTCATTCCAACAACACCGGCTTTACTTGCCGAATAGGCAGATTGTCCCATTTGTCCATCAAAAGCAGCGACACTTGCCGTGTTTATAATGACACCACGTTGTCCATCCTCGTTTGGTGCATTCTGAGCCATCAATCCAGCCGATAATCTTATCACATTAAACGTTCCAATAAGATTCACATTTACGACCTTTTGAAAATCATCTAAAGAGTGATAGGTTTTTTTATTGTTATTATAGACTTTAAAAGCCACCGCAATTCCAGCAGCGTTCACGACAGCATCGAGTTTGCCGAATTTGTCTTTTGTCATTTTTAACGCTTTCGTTACATCATCTTCGGAAGTTACCTAAAAAAAAGGGTAATTTTAGTTTTAATTCCAATTCGAATTAAGATGCATTTTTTAAAATTAGTTTTTAGTCATTATAAAACTAACATACATTCACAGGTGCAAAAATTGCATTGTCACCAAAACTTGCAGCAACTGCACTGCCTTGAGAAGTCGGCAAATCAGCTATAACAACTTTTGATCCTTGTTTTATGAATCTTTCCACTGTACCACGACCCAAACCAGAAGCTCCTCCAGTTACTAAAAGAACAAGATTCTGCAAAGAATTGTTAGTTATTTTAAGAATAAATTCAAGTTTTCGTTCAGAATATTAAAAAGAATTATTAAAAATAAAGATAAGATTATTAAAGTATTATTATTATTCATTAAATATTAATTTTAATGTATCAAGTATATTTCTATTAAAACTAAGATTCTTTCTGCATCACAATGACTAAGTTATTTTTTATCTTATAAAACATAAATTAGCACAATGTTGATATAATATAAATTAAATTAACAATTAAAAAAACAAAAGAATAAACCAAGTGTTTACATCCAAGGTCCTTTATTTACACTAAATGAAACATTAACAAGGACGATTAAATTTAAAATAAAATAAAAAAACACATTAAAAACTCAAAGTACACGGAATCCATTTAAATAGAAAGTTAAATTTATAATTGGAGAAGATTTTCTCCAAAACGAAATATAAACGAACCTTCAGCATCCTGAGTAATGAGGAATGACTTTCTTCGAAATAATATATTAATGACTGTCCAAATGAAAAGATTCCTTAATTAAAGTTGGTGACTTTCTTCTTCTTCTTCTTCTTTGGGCCTGTTGAAATTTAAATTTGTTGGTCACTTTTATTCACTGAACATTGAACTTTCAATGATTGTCCATGTGGACTTTGAATCTACTGTCTGGATAATGTGGGGGCACGTGGGAGGATGATTTTGGTGGGGATTGAACTAATTAATAAAATTACCAATTTATCCTTCCACTTTATCCTTATATATGTAAAAAGTATTAAATAATGGACTTAAATGTAATTAAATTAAATAAAATGGATAAGAAAATGCATTCGAAAGTAAAAAAAATAAACATCTAACATAACCTCCAAAAAAGTTTAAAATTTTCACAAATTTATTTAAAATCACAGCGAATTTCCTGCCAGGAATTAAAAAAAATACTATTGCTAATATAAACTTAAAATAAGTCAATAATGATACTCATTTTTATATAAACAATGCTATAAAACAAAACAAAAAATGACAAAAGATTTTTATTGGTCGTAAATCTCGCGCCTTTATTTGAATTCAAAGAAGAAATTTTTTTAATGTTTTCATAAACTTTTTTAAAAATTGTAGTTTTAATTTCTTTTTCAAAACTTAAATTATTAATTAAAATAATCGTTATGTTAAGATACCATAAAATAGTATTTGTGGAAAATTACTGTTTGTAATTGCTTCGTTTATTTCTAACCATTTTGTTAGTACCTTATTTGGTACTGTTTTATTTAATAATTTTTTTTAAAGTTCTATTATTTTATAACAGGAAAATAACTCTCAATGAATATTAAAAGTTTTTCTGGTTGCGTATCTCAATTTTTTTATTGTGTAATTTTGAATACGATTACTTAAAATTGTTCTTGTCATTATTAATTTGTCCTTGATTGCATTAACTATCATGACTTTGAGTTATTCGCATGCAGTGGTAAAATAACAATAATTTACAAGTATTGTGATCTAATTACGAAACTGAAATTGATACAGATAACAAGAAATTCCAAGTCATATTATATGGTGGGGAAGATTCGTGTTATAAATTTCAAAGCATGAAAATAATAGATTCATTATTTAAGAGAACAACCCTTTAAATCTTTCTTAGTTCCTCAATATCTCGTTTAAGTGTTTTATTCAACATGAATTCTAAGGTACAATAACTTTAATTGTAATAAATTAATTTAATTTTTAATTTAAATTTACCTAAGTAATTATTAAATTTTAATTTCAATAAAAGAAGCTTAAACAATAAAGAAAATTTCTCTATAGGATTCTCCTCCATTTGTGATTGAGAATAAAATACTCAAAGGTCGAAAAATAACACTATCGGATGATAAAACCCTGGGAGAAAGGATTCTCGAAAATTTGAGAAAAAATCCCGAATTAGTTGGACTAGTAAGTTATTATGTCCATATCTTTTTATTGATCTTGTGATCTGTTTGCTTTTTAAATTCTACATTATCTTGTGTATACAAAATTGAAACTCACTTAGTCATTGTTGACTGATAATAACAATTTGTCACCAAATTTTAAAAAGTAGTATTAACTTGGAAATCAAATAAATAACTTTTTATAATATTATAAATTATTTCCCACTCTTGGAAAAATAATTTAATAATTAACTTACCCATGAAAAAAAAAATTTGTTTTCTTATATAATTACAGATCGACGCCCAAACTGAAGAGTCTTGTACATATAAAAAATTAGCGAATAACAGCATACGATGCGCTTTGTGGTTGAAAAAACAAGGAATAACTCCCTCCGACGTTGTTGCTATTTGTTCTAATAATAATATTCCACTGTGGGCATCGTATTGTGCAATTTTCTTCATTGGGGCAAATTTAAATCCCTGGTACTACGGCTGGACATCTGGTAAGTTTCTCTGAAAATAAAATTATTTTTTAATTATTTACAAAAATTTGAATTGTTTCGTAAAATATTTGTATTTAATTGTAAAATTATCTTTATTTTTTTTAGAAAGGATCAATTTAATTCATTACAAGAAAAAATTAAAATTAAAAAAACCTATTTAATGAAAATTCAAATGTAAATGACAATTTATTTGATAGAACTGTCATTATGACTTTAATAGTTTTACTCTATATATTTTTCATTAAATTAATTAAAATGTGAACAAAATTAATATTCAGAATCAGCAAAGCACTATCTTCATTTGACAAAGCCGAAGATTATTTTTGCCAGTGAGAACGCAGTCGATATGCTGAATGAATTAATAAAAAAAGAGAATGTAAAGACGAAAATTATTGTTTTTGGAAAAGTACCTGGATTTGAGTCGTTTAATGATATTATTAAACAGCCAAGTGACGAGGATGTTGAACGATTTCAATGCACTAAAGTCGATCCGAATCATGATAGTCTGATAATGTTCTCTTCAGGAAGTACTGGTCTTTCCAAAGGTGTCCAACACTCGAATCAAAGTGTTTATTACAATTCTTATAAATGGGGTATTTTATTCGAGGAATGTATTGGAAAACCTGCGATGTCCACATCGACAATTTATTGGATCACTGCTGTTATTAGTATGACTCGAAGCTTACTATTCTCCAGTCCAACCATCGTCATTGATGAACCATCGCCTCAAAAATTCTGTGAAACCATAGAAAAATATCAGGTAATTGATTTTATCGATTAATAATTCTGAAAAATTATTCATTAAAAAATTAATAATTTTAGTAAACAAATTTTACAATGGAAAAATTTTTTGTAGATTCAATGGGTATTTACTGGAACGGGAATGACAAATGAATTGTCCTTAATGGAAGATTTGTCTAAATATAATTTTTCATCAGTAAAATATTTTGCAACTGGAGGATCGAAAGTAAGACCAGATGTTATTAAAAAAATGAATCAAGTATTGAAAAATGACCAATTAACTATATGCTACGGTAATGATACAATTTACTAAACTATGTATTAAAACATTAGCAGTAAAATGAGATGTTTGATATTATATTTTCAGGAACTACGGAATTAGGTGGTGGGGGCATTTGTCAAACGAAAAATGTTAAAAAGAATTACGAATCTACTGGTACAGTTTTTATAGATGTAGAATTAAAAATTTTAGACGTAAACACCGGTGAAGTATTAGGTCACAATCAATTGGGTGAACTTCACTTTAAACATAAATATATGATGAAAAATTATTTAAATAATCCACAAGCCAGTGCAGAAACTTATACTAGCGACGGTAAATATTTAATTTAATTTTTTGCGTTTCTACTCTTAAAATTATCAATATTAGAAAAAAAAAATTTTTTTCACAATAAGAAATAATGAAACTTCTAATAGAATTTTCCAATAAAGAAATAATTATATTTTACAGGATGGATTCGCAGTGGAGATTTGGGATATTACGATGAGGATGGTAATGTTTTCATAAAAGAGAGAATAAAGGAAATGATGAAATACAGAGGTCATCAAATATCTCCTTTGGAAATTGAAACAGTTCTTTTAAAACATCCAAAAGTAATTGACGCTATTGTCGTGTCAGTTCCTCACCCAGTGGACGATGAACATCCTTTTGCTTTTGTTAAAAAAGAAAAAAATTCACAAGTAATTCTTCTTTGTTACACAAAAAATTTCAAAATAAAGTCTAAGGAAAAATATGTTTATAATCCAATTTTTTTTGCAGGTAACAAAGGATGAACTTTTACAATTGACATCAGTTTTGGGAGAAACAAAGAAACTACGAGGTGGATTAGTATTTTTAGATACTTTCCCATTGAATACCTCGTCGAAAATTGACAAAGTGAAATTGAGAGAAATGGCTAAAGCTTATGCAGCTAAATAAGTATGAAAATTTCATTCAAAACTATTTTAAATGCTGAAATTTTTCCAAAGAAAAAGAATCAATTATTAATTTAGATATGTAACGAATTTAAAATTACTCCTAGTATTATTATTAATTAAGGTATAATATTAAAGATTCATTAAAGTATTTTTTAATATATTTCGAACTTTTATTAATTTTCAAAATAAACCTTTACCTTATTTCCTTAAAGTTTCTTTTATACTTCTAAACCTCACAAAGATCATTTCAAAGTTATTTTTCTTAAATTTTACAAATTAAAATGACTTTTTTAAGAATGAAAATAATTTTGTAAAATGACAAATAAAAAACTAATTTCTGAGGAATAGTAATTATTCACAAACAAAAAAAGAGTTTTGTGAAAAATTAACAAAATATTCTAAAAATTTTATTTTGAACAATTGTATTTTGAAAAGAGTTCAATTATGAGAATAGTATTAAAAAGAATCTTTAGACAAATAATATAATGTTCACATATTGTCAGATGTTCTTTTTAACATTGTAAGTCAATAATAAAATTAAAGAATTCATTTGAATAAACAAATGTTTACAAAAGTAGATAATTGATTAGATAATTATATAAAAAATTAAATTAAAAAAAGTTTTTTCATACATTTCATGATTTGCATATTATCTAAATATCCCTCTCTATATATGACTAAAAATTTAAGCTATTACTAATTAGTTTTATTTTTTACCTGTTAATCGACTGTGGTTACCAAACAAAATGAAATTTATTTTCTTCGTTGTTTTCACTATTTACGTCGTTCAGGCAAAATCTGTTGAAGTAAAAATTTCAATTTAATTTCATGACAAACATAATTTACTTTGTTTGAAATTATTTAAGAAAAAAGTTTCTTATTATCAGTAGTAGTAAAATAATTTTCCATAGATTTTTAATTTTATTCTTTATATTTCAAAATGAAATTATATAATTTTTTGGCTATTAAAATAAAACTAAATTTCAGGAATTAAGAAACATTGAGGTCTACGACGACATAACAGATGCACATTTTGAAGTGAAACAAGTACAAAAAGATATTAATCAATATGAGGAAAAAATTTTGTCGGATGTAAGAAAATTTTTTGATGAAAATGCAGAAATACTTCTGAAGGAGACACTTCAATATGAAATTGCGGTAAGAATATTATTTTCCAATGAATATTTAATTTAATGGGTTTCAATTAAATCACTTTTTCAATTAATTATTTCAATCTACAGAGTATAGATTACACTGGTAAAAATAAAACAGCTTTGGACTTGTGTCTAGAAAAAATTGACTCAAAATTGGCAGTTTACATGAATATTGAAAACGAATATAAAGTTTGTCAAAGCAAAGCAGAAATTAAATATTATCAAGTGCCACTTGTTGATTACAAATATATTTTATTCGCCGTGAGTAATAATTATTAATTAACTGTATAGTGCAAAAACTGATAATTTAAATATATTTATCTATTTAAAATAATATTGATTAAAAAAATTTTGCAAATATTTCTTTCAGATGAGTGAAATATTAGAAAGACATGTAAATGAGTCTGCAGTAGAGTGCAAATATTGGGAGAAAAATTCGCCGATCGATATGTCACTAAGTGAATGTTTTAATCTAAAAAGACCAGGAATAAATGCAATATTGTATGGTTTACAAAAAATGACTGTAAGATTGCAAAGCTTAATTTTTTATTCTGGGGAAAAGCTAAAGGCGGAATGTAAAATCTGTGCAGCAAACCAAAAGCTAAAACTGGAGAAAGAACTTTTCAATATTCAAGTTAAAATTGATTTATGTCTTAAAAATAATTAGTATATTAATTAAAAATATAATTAATATATTAAAATCAAGATTAAAATGTTTTGTAAGGTACATATAAAAATTTGTAATCTGTATTAAATTTAATTATTTAATTAATGAATATAGAGATAAATACATTACTTTTTATTCTCAATGTTTCAATTCTTGACTAATACCAATTTTCCATTATATTTATTTAACAATGTTTTAAAAAGTTTTTTTTTCTTTAATAAATAATTCTAATTATGTATTCTTGTATATTATTTAATGTCATTTCTTTCAAAATTTAATTCTATAGTATTTTAATTTGATTTATTTACATAAAAGATAGTAAAACGTAGTCGATAAATGTTTAATTAACTGAATGAAATTTTATCAATTTTCCACATGACGTGAGATTGATAAGAGAACATTTTGTAATTTTTTTGAACTTCATAAGCACATTTCATTTGACTTCTAAATTTAACTTGTAAAATTATTTTTAATTCAGCTCGGTGGCAAATAATAAAAAAATACTCACAATTCCATCAGGAACAATGTGTTCAGTTGATCAGAAAAATATACAATAAAAATCTCCACAGTTTCCATAAACAACGGTTTGGAATGGAGCAAAGACAATCAAATATTCTACTTCATAGACAACGACAAATAAAGACTTCGCTTATGATTTTTATTTGCCTACTCGAACTATCTGTAAATAGAAAAAAGAATTAGTACAATTATACATCAAATAATCGCTAGTGGAAAATTATTTACCTTTATTTCAGCGAATAGATGAATTACTATTGACGTCAATTCAAGGATTTTCCGATGGTATGACTATTAATAGTGATGGAAATTTATGGATAACTTTAGACATGGATCTGGTAGGACAAATTTCCCTATTTTTTTTTTAAAAAACTTTTTTAAAAAAATACTCTTTGTATCAAATTTGATATTTATTGTTATAAAATGTTAAATATTTTTTTCACCTAAAGACACTATATAAACAATAGACAATAAATTACATTTTTACAATCGTCTTAAATTAAATTTTATAATTATTTTGTCCGACAAGCAGACATTTGACGAAAATAATACTATTAATTGCATTTCCAACTTAATTTCATTGTCTTTGACGATGTGTTTATAAATTAATAAAAATTGTATTGTTTTTTGGTTTTTTTATGAAATATTCAAAAAAAATTTAATATTTACCCTCAATTAGTGACTGAGCATTTCAGAAAATTTGTATAATTGATAAATTATATTTATTTATCACGCCTTTTTGATATTATACTCAAAATGGAAATTTGAAAGAAAATAAAAATTTAATAATAATCAACCATTGTTATAATTACGAAAAAAAAATTATTTTAATAGAATTAAATTTATGAATGTAAATTTAATTCTATATATTAGTAAATTTAATTTCATAATTTATGGATTCGACTTTTTATTTATAAATAAATGTTTTCAAATTGAAAACAAAATAGTAAAAGATAAATTATTCTCTAATTTAAAAAAAAAATGTTTTTTTTCTCATTGCTATAAATTTTTTTACTAGAAAGAACTTCGTTATCTATTTTAAAGTTTTCTATCTACAATGTGATTGAAATTTACTGTAAAAATATATCTTCAACCATTTCAATTTGCAAAATATTTCTCTGTACAAAATAATTCAAACTTGCTCATCGTCAAATTTTGTTCAATATTAGTGAACGAAAATCATTTTTAAATCTCCCTTCTTTCTCTTTAATCTTTGAGAACAATTTTTTAAATTTTTCGATTTCTCATCATTGTTACCCGTCCCTTCCCATTTATCTAAGTCACGATTCGGCATTTCCAAAAAAAGGAAAAAAAAATCATAAATTTTATCGCCGAATCGTGAGATAATTTCAGTCGTCCAGTGTAATAATTTCGACACTGTCTTTCGGTGCAGATTTTTCACTTCGCTTATTACTAGTCGTATTTACATTCTTTTTCGTTATCTCAAACACGGAAAGATCGCCCGACGTTTTTAGACTCTCTGGCATGCCCTGTGGCAAAACACTCATCGATTTCGACAGATTTTTGGCAAAATCCAAATTCTGACTTTTCTGTTGTGGAATTATTTCAATTGAGGAGTGTTGTTGTAGTTGCGAGAGTGCCGAAAGTGTCTCATTGACTTTCAATTGGGTCAAGGAATTTGATGGCAATTCCGCGGGTTTCATGGGTTTTTGTTTACGAAAGACAGGCGACTTGGAACTCGGTACCTTGCCCACTGGATTCATCGAGACGCTTAATTCCGGTGGTAAATAATGTTGCGAACTCGAGGAGAATGGTGTCTGAAGATGATGATAATTTGACAATGATTGCGACAAACTTGTTGTGGATTTTGGCTTTTTTATCGGATTCAAAGAGCTCGTTTGTTGTGGCTGCTTTTTCGATTGTAATTTATGTTGTAGGGTAGTTCCAGTTCGATTCTGCAATGATGGAGGTGTTGGGTGCTTCATTAATGCACCTGAATTGACAACTCCACTGCTCTTGTGTGGCGTGTACGAGAGAGATGAATTGTGAGCGGGTTGAGGATCAATTCGAGTATTTGGTATTCGCATTTGCGATGATTGTTTCGTGGGGGGAGTTGATTTCGAAACCGGTGGAATGGGTTTCGAAGAAGGTGTGGGACTTGGTTTTACGGGATTTGTAATTGCCTTTGGAAGTGTGGCACTTGGTTTAGCGAGAGAAATCGGTTTCACAGGAGTGGAAAATGGTTTTGTGACTGTGGGAATTGAAGGCGGGGGGATCGGTTTAGGTGATGAGGACGGCGCCTTTGATGTTGTCGATTTTGGCAACGTTGGCGAATTTTTAAGCAATGACATTTGCGATGATGTCGCTTTTGGTGTTTGGGGAAAATTGGAATTTGGCGGGAATTTTTGCTTGTAATTCGATGTCGAACCAACAGGCGTTATTGAGATGTCCGGTCGTTCCTTAATCGATGAACTAGAGGTTGTGGTAGTGGTTGTCTTTGGCGACGATTGCTGATAGAATGGCGATGATCGCGGTGCCGTTGTCGATGAATTATTAGCCAGGTTTATCATCTGTTTGACTGTTAAATTACTGAGATTATTCAAGTTGCCAAACTGATTGATATTGGGGGTGGTATTAATATTATTACTAGTCGTACTCATCGTCAAGGCATTGCTCATGTTGGTGACATTGCTCGACGTGTTACTGAGACTAGTTGCTAAATTCGTTATTGATGACATATTACTTTGATATTGTCTGAGAATATCTTGATAGCTTCCCATTTGATTCAAGTAATTCATCGCTGAGAAAGGATCCATCACGCCACCGCCTATGCCAGAGGTCAACATAGCGGCAAACATGTTCGGATCGAATAACGGGTTCAAACAATATGGATTCATTAGTGAACGATTACCTGATGTTGTGTTATTGAGATAATTCGAATATGCTCCTTTAGAACTAAATTGATTACTCATACTGTCATGCTGTTGGCTCTGTAGATGACTGTTCACGTTCCGTGGACGTCCACGTGGTCGACCTGACACTGATGACGCTGTCTTTGGCGTCTTTTTGCTCTGAATCACCTGGGGAACGCTTGTCGTCGATAATGAATTCGATGCGGTTGTCTGAAAAGAAAAAATTAATAAAGTCTAAATAAAAGCAAAATAATAAGAAAAGAGGAAAATTGAAAAGTTTTTTAAGAGGGATATTCACAGTAACGGTAGTCGTAACGGAAGTTGTTGTGGTTGCAACCGCAGTCAAGATGGAAATCGCTGCAATTTTGTTCGCCTGTTGACAGTATTTTAGAGCAGCCTCAACGACATTTCCCTCCACGTTCTGTAAAATAAAGATAAAAAATTAGTTCCTTGGATAAAATTGCTTTTTCGACCATTTCTTAAAAAAAGGACCACTCACTTTAGTTCCAATGTATGCTTTATAAGCCTGTACCAATAGATTTCGAGATGTATAAATTTGTGATTCCGACCATTGGGAATCCTTCTTGCCGATTTGCAAATGAATATGATAAACGTCGAGTAACGCTTGAGTTCTTTTATCAGCTTTTGGCAATTGTGAGACATCGGTCGTTGAAGGTGGACCCATAGATTGAATTCTACCCCTGAGTGATTGAGCACAAAGCGTCCAAGCCTGACGAGAAAGTTGTTCTCTTTCTGAATCTCTCAAATATTTTCTAAAATAATAAAAACGATAAATAATTACATCCAATAATTTTAATCCTATTAATTTAATAAAACTATTTTAAAAAAATGAATCAAAAATGTAAAAAATTATTGAAAACTTTACTTGTCAGAATCAGGAACTTTTTGAAGCTGAACGCACAATTCCATGAGCATTTTACTGTCTCCCGTTTCTTTCAAAACTTGCATCAATAACATGACACATCTCGACATATGAGAAGCAAAACTACCCGGTCTATCAATTTCATGACTCGGTATCCTCCAGACACCCTAATATTAAAGTATTAAATTAATTAAATTGTAATTAAAATTTATGTAAACTTTTACGGTGCTACTCACATTAAAGAAATTGGTACTTTTTCTATCAGTAAAAAGTCCTTGTACTGTTTGTGATTGATAAAATTGACAGGAATAAGTTTCCAACAGTAATTGTCGGCAGGTTGACGAGTTCTTGGCAATTTTGTTGTAATAGAAGAAATGCGCCATTCGATATAGCGATTTGTAATGTTCGGGAAATCTTAAAAGGCACTGTTCCAATCCAGCT
This sequence comes from Leptopilina clavipes, assembly GCA_001855655.1. Classification (NCBI taxonomy): domain Eukaryota; kingdom Metazoa; phylum Arthropoda; class Insecta; order Hymenoptera; family Figitidae; genus Leptopilina; species Leptopilina clavipes. The sequence continues at coordinate 82,287 of JUFY01034863.1, forward strand.
AAACAGTGAGCGATCAATGAAGCAGTTTCGTTGTCGTTGAAACATTCTTCTGTAATTAAAACATATTGTAATTATTTTTAATTATTTCGAAAATTTTTAAACTATAAATTTCTGATGTAAATTAAATATTAAAGACCTTCTTCGAAATTTCCGTTTTCTTTTTTCTTCTTCTCAGTTTCACTCTCTGCGGACTCACTGTCGCTATCACTGGAACTATCACTGTCGGAACTGTCTTCACTGCTCGTAGTATCATCACTGCTGCTCGAACTGGAATTATTCGTTTCAGTTGTACTCGTTTGAGTTGTTGTACTTTCCTGTGAACCTCTTCGAGCCAAAGTTCCCTCTTTTCTCAAAATTTTCTTCCTCTCGACCAATTTTTCCTTTATTTCCATCTCCTATAATAAAAGAAATAAATAGAACAAATTTTATAAAACTTAATAAACTAAATCAACATGAAGGAAATTATAAATTTAATAGCAATTTTGCTTCTTGATCTTAATGCGTATTAAATTTAATATAAATAAATATTTAATTCATCAAATACAAACCTGTCCCTCGTCCTTTCGTGGCTCGATTTTTCGTAAATCTTCTTCAATCGTGGATGTTTGCATTTTCTCTTGAGTATCAGTTGATTCTTTGACAACAGAAGTTTGACGATTCATGGTAAAACCATTCTCGTCAATGATCATCATTTCACTTCCATCATTCTTCATTTGTGGCTTGACTTCATCATTTTCATCACTCGAAATAATTGTGACTTCTTCATTATTCCCTTTACTTTGAATCGCAATCTCGCAGACATTGTCAATTAAATCGTCAATCAATGCGAGAACATCCTGCATTAATTGAAGATGAGAAACGCCAGTTAATTTCATTTTCTTTGGATTATCTGATATTAGCTCTTCGGAACATCGTTTACGATTATCTATTTTCAAAGAGTCGACTTTATTTTGTGCCGATTTATCGACAATTTCAATTTCCTCGATACTACTCGAACGATTTTGAACACCACCTGCTTTCACAATATTTTGCCCGTGAAATGATTTAATTAATCCCTTTTCAAATTCAGGATTGAAATTTAATTTCGATGGGAATTTCATGAATGGACCTTGGGCGCATTTATTAAGATGTTCCTCAAATAATTTTCCTATCGATTTTTTCAATGGTTTTCCTTCGTGTTGCTCCAAATATTTGAGAATACTGGCGTGAATTCGATAATGTACCTCTAAGGCTTCCACCGAAAGATATTGCGGTGTTTTGTGATTTATTCGTTCAGGATATTGCGCGATATTTTGTTGTAATAATTCCGAGGCTTTTGAATAGTGATCGAGAAATATGGGCGGATCCTCATTTTGTTTTTCGGCAATTTTTGCGAGCATATATTGATAAAGCCAACGCTCGTCTTGTAATTCGTCAATTCCCTGACAAGTCATGAAAATACGATTCGCTGATGAGAAACAATTGGCAGCTATTGAAAGCATTTCTTCTTTTCGTGTTTCCAAAATACGAAATCTCTCCATGTTCAATGACTCACTTTCGGCTTTAAGTAGCCGCGAACAGAAGGAGTGAATCATGTAAACAAAATTTCCATACTCCGTCCAAATAACCAAATTAGCAGGCGACAATTCAATTGCACGTTGGTAACTGCATTGTGCAAGTTTTGCTTTCACAAGAAACTTGTCTTCTTTTCTGAAAACGAATTGTCAAAAATAAATAATTTTTTTATTATTACAATTTATTTTGCTTTTAATTGAAAAAAACATTATTAAATAATTGTTTGATACTCACATGTTTGGTCGACAATTATTAAGCCAGGTTTCAATTAAAGTTCCCGTGGACATAGCCAATCCAACCCAAGAATTAACTTCCGTTGGTTGAAAGCACAAATGAAACAAATAATATCTAGCGGCGTGTATCCATTTTTGGTATTTCAAATAATAATCGGCGAGTAGATAATATATGGTCGAGATTTGATCATTAAGTGGTTTTGCGACGATTGGCATTTTCTCCTTGTCTCCCGTGATATAATCAGTCATGTCTTCTAAAATTTGATTTGGATCACTTTCTTGAGGAATGAGTTTACTGATTCGCTTGAAAAGTGTCTCAGTGTCGACAGAAATTGATGACGCGCGAGGACTATCGAACTCCGGCAGAACGTCCGGTTTGTAGAAATCAAAAAGATATTGAGCCGATTGCCAAGTAATTTCGATTTGTGTAACTTCATGATCCTCGAGATGTTTTGGTCTTGCTTTATTTTGACGCACTGGATGTCCGTATAGACAATAGAAAATTTGTTCCAAATATTTTGTCAATTTATCGCGAATATTTGAATATTGGGGACTGCGAAGTTTCGGAATTATCAGATTCATTATGAAAATGAGAAGTTGCGCTTGATTCATGGTGCACCAACGACGACGGCCCAAAAAATCGTGAGCTATGAAAAGAATCATCAACGATGTTGGGATATCTTTGTCCTCGTCTTCTTCGTCAGATTCCAAATTTTGTGAGGACTGACTTTTGTTTTTGTCTGCGAGAGTCGATTTTGCTCGCTCCTTGTCTTCCTCACTGAAATTAAAAAAAAATTTACAAAGTAGAAGAAATTTATTATTAATTTTAGTATTTGTATTCTTAATAAATTATAATAATTTATAAAATATTATTATCTTAATAAATGTTTCGAATAAATTGTTTTACTTACAATTGTAAAATATAATGAAGGAGAATCCAAGGCAAGACAGTTTTAAAAGTCATTTCTGTGACGTTATCAGGCACATCTAGTTGATGACAAACAATGTGAACCAAATTTTGCACCAGACGAGATCGATTTTCCGGATCCAAGTATTGCACTTCAATTTTATTTAATTTTCAAAATTTGTCTAAATTTTAGGAAATTAAAAATTATCAAACTTTCTTACCAATGAAGATGCTAACTTCGGTAGTGCACGCGTCCAATTTCTCAAGAATTTTTAAAATCGTATTCATCCATTTCTTCTGTACAGATTCATCTGAACTGCTTATGTAAGTTTTCCAGGCTTCGTTCAAACAAGCTTCAGACCAAATATAACATTCCTAAAATAAAAAATTTATTTTTCAATTTTCAAAATTTATTTCATTAATATTATTTTACTATTTACCTCGTATTCTTCGAGTTTCCATAAACTGTCCAATAACATGTTAAGTTGATCAACACGATCTACAATGACACCGTTGTTAACTCCACTTCTGCTCGCATGTTTTGCATAATGGAAAGTTTCTTTTAAAATTGCCACAAGCTCTACATATTTCTTTTCATCGTGAAGTTTTTTAATTTCCTTTAATTTTTGACCCCTGGAAAAAAAAAATATTATTTATATGAAAAAATGTTTAGAGGAAAAAAAGTGATGGTAATTCAAGTCTTAAGTAAATTTACAAACCTTTGAATTGACATTAATAATTTTTCAACAGCCGTAATACTGATGTGAGAATGATATTTACAATTTTTAAGTTTGAGAAATGCACTAGGAATTTCGCCATTTAACTCACGCATGTAATTCAATAACTGGAAAATAGAATGTATGGAATATTATTAGTTTTATCTTTTGCTATTATGTATTACTTAAATATTATAATTATATTGTTAAAGTTATTTTATTAATATTATAATAATTAAGAACTTACCAATTCTAAAGTTTCGACAACAATTTCCATTTCTCCTTGGCAAAGATATATATTTGCTTTCAGCCATAAAACTCGTAACAAGAAAAGTATATTATCCTCGTTAAACAAATTGTTTCTTGCACTCGAGAAAATAATGTATCCAAGCTCCTCAGATGGCATTCCATTCCCAAAAGTTTGTAAACTAGAAATGCATACAATTTTAAAAAAAATTATTAACCGTATGCCAAATAAAAAATATTTCCATAAATGTATTTTTTTACTTTGAAGGTGGAACAACTTCTGGTTTTTTGTCTAACCATCGATCAGTATAAAGTTCTCCAAACAATAAAGCCATTTCGGAATCTAATTTCAATATCTCGTTTTCCGATTCATCACCAAACGGAGAATGTGGAATATGTTCTCTAAATAGAAAAAACAAAGTACACTTTAAAAATAATAAAAAAAGTAGAATACAAATTACTAAGTTAGTTCTCTAAAAAATTTTTATAAATTAAAAATCGAATAAATTAATTCCTTACCTCGTAAACTTATAGGCTTGTAAATATATTTCAGAGAGTCCTTTAGGCCATTCAAGATTCCATTTAGTACATAAAAATTCCGTATATTTTGCTATGATAATCATTAAATTATTATTACAACTATGTTCGTTGACAAAAGCTTCGACATCTGCTTTTTCTGAATCCGAACCGAAATAATTTTGTTGCAAACTGTAAACAAAAATGTTTTGTTTAATAAATGAAACATTTTTTAAGTTATTTAATTTTTAAACAAATTAAATATTTCAATATAAAAAATGAAATTACCAATCTTGAGGACTTGGTGGTTTCGAACTTTCTGCACTTCCATTTCCATCAGCATTTTCTTTATTAGTGAACAATTGATATAAATCCATTGTGTCCATGGAATCGTCCATCGATTTTGAAGGCTCTTCCCGCGAAAACTTTACATTTTCAGACCTAATACGAAAATAATAAAATAACTGTAACTATATAATTATAAATAATTATCATTTAAACTTTATAAAATAAATGAATTAAACTTACAGTAAACTGTTGGGAAAGATGCGTCGTAACGTTTCTTCCAAAAGAACGTCATCCCTTTCAGCTTCCTTGCGATTGGATCCTCCACGAACTCTCGCCGATCTTCTCGTGTTATTTGTGCTCCAGGCCCATTGTTGTAAGAAACAGAGAGAACTTCTTCGTCTTTTCTTTACTTTCTGACTCTCGTCTTTATTCTCCGATTTATCGTTCAATTTTTCGTCAACCTTTGACGACTTATCACTAGCTTTATCATTCGATTTATCATTGGATTTATCATTCTGCTTAAAAGTCTCATTTTCTTCCATTTTCTCCATTTCCTTTGTCATCGATTTTTCATTCAACACATCTTCGTTTTTCTTCGATTTTTCCTCTTCCTTCTCATCTGACAATTTTTCCATTTCCTTCTCAACAGCCAATTTTTCGATTCCCTTCTCATCTGATGATTTTTCAGTTTCCTTCTTCACAATTAACTTTTCGCTTTCCTTCTCATCCAGTAATTTTTCGATTTCCTTATCGTCTGACAATTTCTCCATATCGATATCTGCATCAAAAAATTTGAAATCATTATCATCATCCAGAGGAATTACATCTGATTCGGAAAACTTTAGCGGATCCTCTAATTCGATAACTTGAATATCACTTGAACCGGATTTTATATCATCGTCGTTATCAACTTCCATTATGACATCGTTATCAGAAACTGGAGTATCGTCGTCAATGTCAAACACTGGCGGATCTTCTTCTTCCTTGTTTATTTCCTCTTCCTTTCTTCGTTCCTCTTCTATCTTTTTTTGTTCTTCCTTTCTCCACTCTTCCTCCTTTTTTCGTTCTTCCTCCATTTTTCGCTCTTCCTCTTTTTTTTGTTTTTCTTCCTTTTTTCGCTCTTCCTCTTTCCTTCGTTCTTCCTCCTTTCGTTCCTCATCCTTTTTTAAATTTTCTGATTCTTCATCAAGTTTCATGTCTATATCGTCATCAATTTCCATAATTTTTGAATCAATATTTTCCTCATTAATTTCTTGTTGATCTTTATCAGCCAGTGATTTTTTCTCGGCATCTTCCTCGTTCTCGATAACAATACTGATTTTACTCGCGAAACTGATATCATTCTTGAACACGTAATCGTGCATGTTGACCAAACACTCGCCCAATTCAAACCAGGAATATTGCGCTAGAGGTTTATGAAAAGTCAATAGAGGCAGGGGATTGAATTGAAATTCGGGTCGACAAACTTGTGCCCATTTTTCAGAAATTTGCTTCGCCTCTTCCAATAGTTTCTCGCCAATAACATGATCATATTCGGTATCAAGAGGTGGATCCAGTGCCCAATCGCTGTTGTATAGTTTATAAGATTCCTCGAGACAAGGCATTTGTTTGAAAATTTGATGACGATAGGCCAAGCCTCTAATGTATGTTGAATCGCGTTCAAGTGCCATAGAGATGTACAGTAAACAATTCATATAATCCGGAACAGCGAACAAAACAATGATAATATTGTCCAAACATGGCCAATGATTTGGATTGCATTTTAAGCCCTGTTTAAAAGCCGAACAAGCGAGTTCAAGATTTGAGATTTTCATCGCCAACATTCCAATTCTCTGCCAAAGGGTGACATCGGTGTCGTCTAAATTCGCAGCTTCCCAATAGTTCTCAATTGCATCTTCATAGTTTTGCAATTCAGTTTGAATGCTTCCAATGTTCTTGAAACACGCGTATTTTAATGACAACATTGGTCGTGATCGTCCATCAGGCACTTCTGGCTTCTCAACCTGATCCAAAAGTTCCGTCTCGAGCAAATCTTTAAAAACAATTAAAGCATCTTCTTTCTTCTTTTCTTGCATCAACTGTAATGCTCTGTTGTATTCAGTGAGAGCAATTTGCTCCTGAAAGAAAAAAACATTTTTTTTACAATCTTCAGTAGAATTAAAATAATATTAAAATAGTATTTTAATAGTAAAAATAGATATATCAGTAAGATAAGAGAATGTGCTAAAAATTTGAGAAAAACTATATGGGAAACAGTTGGACAACAAAAAAACTAATATCATTGTCTCGCAATTAATGTTAAGTACTAAATTTGTAAATATTGATTTGAATAAAAGTAAGAATGATAGTTTAATATTAAAGAAACTAATTTAAAAAAATAAGTGCAATATATTTTTTCATTGTTATTAACAAACACAACGTGTTTGAGGTTATGTTTGTTTGGAGATTCAATTAACGTATATAAATTTACCTCGGCCTCTTTTGTAATTGTTGTAACATCTTCTTCTTCATCATCTCTGGTCGAAACCTCATTTAATGCTGTTATTCTTATCATTTTTAAAATGTATTTCGGTAAAAAATCACAATGTTTGCAAAAAACATCACAACCGGTTCAGCGCTGTACCAAACGCCATATTTGTAACTGCGCGTAATGAATAAATTCAATTAATGTATAAATTCATCTCAATAATCTTGAGCAGTTCAGATGATACTCCAAATACAAATTTACCTGTTAATAATAAACATGACAAATTAATTTAATACAACGATCCTTTTTATTAAGGACATGCTTTTATTTTTTGTGAAAAAAATGAATGGGCGGTAAATTCGAAAATTAAATTCAATTGGCGGCAGAATGTAATAATTATAAACTGAAGTTAATATTTTTTTACGAACTTTGTTTCAATTTACATATTTGTTTATAAATATTAAATTTAAATATTATTTGCAATTTTTTTCAATATTATTTCAGTTTATTTACTTACTTTTATTTGCTGAGCTGCGCCAGTTTTCATTATTTTCCTTTATCTAATCGAGATGATTATATCTATAAACGAAGATGAATGAAAAGTAATGTATTTTTTAGTTTATTTCGAACCTTTGACACTGTTTATCACGTGAGGAATAAATTAAGACTAAATAGTGCACCGACTATCCATAAAGTTTCAAGATGAGAAGGAAATCCTTTTGTAAGTGTTTCCACAATTGGAGGAAAACAATAAATATGTGAAATTCAACAAAAAACTGAAGAATTCCTATTGATTTGAAAAGATTTGATGATTAAAAACAAAAATCATGCTGTTTTTTTCAGGTAAAAACAAAATATTACAATAATTTTGTCTTTTTTTATACTTACCGAAATTAATTGTTTCATATTTATTTATCAATTATTAATTTATTTTATTTATCCTTTACTGAAAATCTTCTTTTGTTAATTATGATGCCATTCGTGGATACTAAAATAACAATTTTAAACAAAAATTAAACAAACGAAACTTTTATGCAAAATGTAAATACGCACCTCAAACAAAATTAATTTTTCAATTCTGAAAGCTGTAATACAAGCTTAAACAATTTAATATAGATAAAAAAGATCCTTCGTGATAACGTTATTAAAATAAATAAATTTTTCCTTTAGGACATTTTTATACGAGTGGAAATCAGTCATTGGACTATGTAAATGAACTCAATTCTGGAAACACAAAAAACATTTTAATTAGAAGAATTCGTATGGCAAATTTTGGAATTTATAATCATTGGTTTAACAAAAGTAGGAATGTTATTTTATTCTATAAATGAATAAATTGGTTGATAAACAATCATGATAAACGAAAATTATTTTAAAGCTTCAGGTAAATATGGAGCCGCCACATATCTTTTACCTGTTGGTTCTGTATTCGTTTTAACAGTAATCATTTTACTGATGGTAAGAATATTTTAATTACTAATTGAATTAATATTTATTAATAATAAAATAAAATGATATCAGATATAATTTAAGTTACATGTCCAAAGAAGGTGTTAAATTTTACGTATAAATGAATTAATTAAACACTTACAAATACATTATCAATAGAATTATTTGATACATCTTTTCATTAATTTATTTAAAGCGTCAATTAATTTTTTTAAATAAAATTTATTAGGTGATGTTTAAACGATGTCCACAATTGGTTGCGGCGATTGTCACCGGGATTTTGGGAACAATAGCAATATTTACGGTATTAGTGACTATAAATCATCCCGATGTTTACGAATAATCGTTTTATTTTATTACTATATATAAAAATCATTTTGTAAATAGAATGTTCAATATAAAATGCACTTATATTAACAAAAACTTTCTGTATTATGTATTATTGATGTCAATTGTCACCTGGTCAGTATGGTAACCATTCTACATAACCTTCAAAAGTTTCTATTACGCCATTACGCATTTTACGTATATATATAATATCTTACGATTCTTACGCGAAACAACATTTGACAGCCTAACCTAACCTGTAGATTTGCAGATAATTCGAGATAATTGCAGTGTCTGATAAATATTTTCTTTTTGAAATTAATTTGGATCAATTCTAAATATAAATTCATTAATGAAACATTTTTCGTTCTGCTGATATTTTTCGTTTGCTATTATTAGTAATAAACAATTTAATTTCGTGAGATAATTTTAAAAGTCAGTTTGTTTATTTTGTGTCTGTTTACAAACATAACCTCATAATGTTCCTTTAAACCCTTAAAACATTTTTTGCATAAACAAATAATATGTATCATGCGTCCACAAAAATTTATATTACCATGTGGGGTGGAAAGGTAGTCTCATTTATTTATTAATAGTAAAATTAACAAGTTTTCAGAAAACATATTATTGGTTTTTTAAAGTAATTCTTTTTTTGTACTAAGTTTGTCAATTTTGTGTAATAAAACTAATTTTTATTTTAGTGTTGCAAATCTGGACAAGAAAGTAATGATCGTCTCTGTCTTTGGAAAGTCTCAATATCGTGCAAAAGGATGCAAAACCAGGATGTTGAGTTCTGTTCTCCAGGTTGACCTTCTAGATGAACCAACTGTTGATGAATCTTCATTGGTAGTGTTACTATTTGAAATAACTTTCTTGTTATTTAAAAATAATGTTTGATATAATAATTTCAAATGATCTAAATCATAATGCTTTGAGAATAATTTTTTGTACAATTTATTTTTTAGTGTGAAATAGAAGGTTACCATGATGTGAAGGAAAAAACTATTTATTTACATCTCAGAGGATTTTTAGATACGACTACACTAATTCACGAGTATGATAAATTTGTAGAGAAACAGGAACGTAAAGATTTCCTGAGTGCTTGGGCACACATGAGAGATAAATATGCAAGATGTTTACTGGTACTTTTTCATATATCTCATGTTCTTGTTCTAAGTCATCCAACGCCTATTTTTGACACCAGTTACATTCACTTATTTAGAGCACTAGATATAATCAGGTTAGAAAAATTTATAAAATACAGTTTTTAAAAAATAATACCATTACATTATAAAAATTCGTTAATTTAATAATATATTCATTTGATAATAGACAAAAAACATCAATACCACTGTCAGATGTCTTAAATTCCATTCCTGGTTTATCGAAAGACTGGATAGCTAACGTGAGACCTTGTTCGCCAAGAGTTCTTTTTTATTTTGAGACGTGTCCAAACGCTTTTCGGGATCCGGACAGTGGAGCGAATATTAAGGAAATGGAGCATTCATTGGAGGATCAAATTTATTTGATTTTGAGAAAAAATCGCATTGTCACGAACATCAGGTAATTATTAATATTTTTTTATTTTAAAGATGTATAATTCATTAATTAAATTAATTTTTATTAATTTGATGAATAGATTTACAATCTTGCTTATTTATCGTTTAAATTGAAATTTTGTTTCAGTTCAAATTCATTGTTTTCTATCCCAGCAAATCAGGAATTTGTGTTTATTCATACAGGACCAACTGAATCTCGTGATATTTTGGGTTACATGGCTAAAAAGCTTATACAGAGCTGTAAAGTAAGTTCTGGAGGTACCACCTCGAGAAGTCTTGCTAGCCTTGACTCAAATTTGATAAACACTGAGTCGGAAACTGGTAAATAATTTTAATAATTTAACGTCTTTGAATCCAAAATAGAGAAACTAATGTCAATTAATTTGGACAAATACTTTTTTTCTAGAGTCACACACATTTAATCAGTTTTTAAAGCAACACATTAGCCTCGCATTTGCCAAAGGTTTTGATGATAATGTTGGAAGACATTCGGCTCCTGCTCATTTTGAGGTAAATATTCGTTAAATTTTATCATTTCAACAATAACTTTATCTTTTTATTTTTTTCTTATAACTATTTTTATTTCTATTGCAGATTCCGACTATTCGTACATTTTTCGAAATAGCGAATAAAGTTTATGATTTTTTTGTACGAGGCACAAGCAAAGAATTGATACTTTTGTATAATTTATTAGATACTGATGTAAAATTCAGTAAAAGTAGGTGCAATAAAGTTTTACCAAGAGCTTTGCAAACTTATCAGGAAAATCTTCCCCAACATTACACAAGGTAATAATTAATTAATATTTTAATTAGTTAAAAGTAAAAAAAAAATGTTTTTTAACAGAGCTTATCATGAGACGAAACTGGCACACGCAATGGCTGTTTTTGAAATGCACGCCCGAGGACCTTTATTTGAGGAATTTAGTGAAAAATTGCAAGAAGAGTGTGAGAAATACTGGAAAGCTGGTCGACAAATGTGCGAAGTTTTATCATTAACGGGAAATCCTTGTACAAATCCAATTCATAAAGGTGGAAGCGAAGGCGCCGGCGGTGGTGAATTAGCTGAATCTCGAGATGATAGGTAAATAAAAATATTTATAAGACTTTATAAAGTGTATTTAGGTTATAGTAGTATTTATATAATTTAATGTACATTTCCATGATTATTTTAATGGTACAGTGAATTACCGATAATGGAGCACTGCACTGGAGTTCGATACGTCTGCGCTTGTAATTGTGGCCGATGTCAGGGTTCAAGAGAAGATCCTTTCAATTTGCGACAAGCCAATTACGATTTCTTTCAAATGTTGACGAAGCAGTGTGGATGCTCGCAACTGGAAAGCATTCAATTCCCTGTTTTTCAACCTAGTACACATAATTTTAGGTAATATTTAATTATTTATAATACACTCAGTTTAAATAATTGAAAAGAAAATTTAGATTTTGTGTCTTAATTCTTCATTGTCTTTCTAATTTTAAATTTTACACAAAAATGTTTCAATCGAAAAGAATTAATTTAAAAACGTTCCTTTTCTAATAGAGCGGCACAGCTATTTTCAGCTACAAGCAGAAAAGATTCTATATCTCGTGTCGAATTATCCACTCCTCAAGGTCACACTCAAGTTTGCAGTCTTGGAGTAGAAACAATGAATGGTAATTTATAATAATAAGAAAGAAAGAAAGAAAAGTTTTTTTTGCTAAAAAAGTAGGTATTTAAGAAGGCTTTAAAATTATCGTTAAAAGAACATTTTTCTTCATTCCATAGATAAATTAAAATAAAATTTATTAAAATTTAGATAATATAACTGCCTATGGAAGTGGAGGTCAATCTCCACCGACAAGTGATCCCATTGTCGAAGAAGCACAAAGACTCAGCAGTAAAACAAGTTTGACTCCAAGCGAGAGTCACAAAGTCGTTATCGAGGTGTCTGACGATTCTGAAAATGCAAAAGGTATCAAAAAAATTTTAATTAAAAAAATTTTCTTATTTTAAAAATGTAATTGCACTTTGCAGAAAAATCACTTGTCAGGCAACCATCGACAACGGAATATTTACCTGGAATGTTACATACCGAATCACCAGCAGGACTTTTACCTCAATTTTCCAGTTGGTCACTCGTATGTCTCGGTCCCAGTAGTCTTTATTCACATAACTTGGGCTTACAACATCAGGCAGGAATTTTGTCGAATTCGGCGTTTCTCTTGCCCTGGGATGTGACCGTAAGGTGTGAGAAATAAAATTTAAAGTTTTTTAAATTTCTTTAATGAAATTATATTGTGGAAAATTTGCAATTTAAGACTAGAACATCAAAAGGACAAGGGATCACTCTGGCCAATGATGAATGATCACGGACAACATGGTTACTGTCCGCGAGGAAAGAATTTCCAAAATTTAAATACTATACGAGGTCGAAAATCAAAGGGAGGAAAGGAATTTGTAGTTAAAATTTTCGTTGGAGTTGAATATGAATGTCCACGAGGACATAGATTTATGGCTTCGGCACCTGATAAAGTTCTGAAAGCAACTGGAAATGGAATTGTTAAGGACAGTGGGAATAAAGTTACTTCGAGTACTGCGGACATGCCACTTTATTTTCCATGTCCATGCAGGTATGTGGAAAATTAATAAAATAATTACTTTTCTCCATTCGTAATTGAATGTTGTAATTGTCAAAATTGTAGGCCAGTGAAACCTTTAATCGCACAACTTACAAGAATTCATGTTGTGACACCAAAGGCACCAGTGCACGTTACTTTAAATCCAAGAGTTCAACCAGGTCCACCGCCATGTCCTATTTTTGTCACTGGCTGCGAGGAACCAATAAAACTTTCACAAAGTGCATACTGGGTTTTAAGATTACCGTATCCTTTTACAAGCTTTTAACTTATATATTAACACAATCAGATAATAATTATTAATAATTTAGCTTGGATTTATTTTTAAATGTTTAGTTTAATTTACTGATTTAAAAAATATTTTCTCTTAAACTTTTTAATTAGTTACGTTTATATGGGAGAAAATGGACCCTATTTGGCACCAAAAGAACCTGTACCTATTGGTCATGGAAGATTACTAGCCGGAATGTACGGGATCAGCGAAGTCGTTGTAGAAAAAAAATAGAAAAGTAAATTTTTTCTAAAATTCTTATAAACGACCACGAGTGGAATGTATTTAATTTTGTAAATACAAATGAACTATATAACAAAAAACAAATATTTTCGAGAAAAAAATCTTTTGCTGTTCTCTTTCTTCAATTATTTTATAAATTATTCAATTTGATAAACACAAATAAAATAAAATTTTGTTCCTTTTTTTTATAAACTTTAATTTACAATTCATAATTTTGTTTAGGAATATTTTTTATGGTAAATTTACAAAAGACTATATACAATTCACGTAGATGTATTATTTTATTATTTAATATTAATATATTTTCTAATATTATTTTTGTTATTGCATAAATATTAATTATTTTATTTGTTAATAATGTTTAATTTAATTTTTATTTTTCAGATATTCAAATATATTTTAAGGTTAGATTTTGTCACGTGACCACTAGTGGACCAATCAGAGACGGACATTTTAAACCTCTATTCACCTATTGGTCGTTCTGAATTTTAAAGTGTTAGTGCACATGTATGGAATGACCGTTGAACAAAACGTAAACACACTTGTCATCCTGCAGTTTTATTTATCAAATTCATTTATTATCTGTAGTTTTAAATGAATTTTGGCATCATATAAATTTTTGGTAAGTTTCTTTAATAATATTGCATTAATATAGATGAAAAAAGTTATAGTTTCTTGTCCTTGTGTTGATTTGAATAATGAATCTATTAAATCTTGGTTAAACAATTTTTTGCACTTGTTTTTTTGACAATGCTATCTCAAAGTATAGAAAATTAATTGTCATAATTATTCAATTTTCGTCTTGTATTTTCCTCAGTAAATAATATCATTTGTCATTTTTCTTTAAAACACGCAAGCATTTGTTTATAACCTCTTAATTTTGGAGTACATGCAAACAATGATTGTTTCGCAAGATTTAATTATTATTAACAATAAATACTTTATTGCAGAAATTCCGAAGAAAATAAATATCAGCAAAATGTATTATCCACTACTATTAACAGTATTTTTAACATTTTCGTTGTGTTATGTGGAATCAGCCATCCTTAGTTGGCTATGGGACAAGGGACAAAAGGAGTCATCGGTTTTGGTTTCAGATGGTGTCCCTTTAATTGATATTCCATACGAATCAATGACCGATGATGAAAAATTTCTCCAGGAAGCCGCTAAATTTACAGAAATGCAAGTTTCTTCACCCCTCGAAACTTGTTACCATAAAGTCGTCATGAAAATAAGATCTTCTTGTAACCAAATGTCAGAAGAAGATTTAGCGAAACTAAGTGTTAATTTACTTAATTGTCAGTCATTAGTTGAAGGGAGAAAAATTTACCCTTGCACTCAAGACATGGTAAGAACAAAAACAAATCATTTATTAATTTCAATTCTCAAGTTTTACAATTTATTTTAATTCGTTAATTATATAATTGAATTTAATTCCTATTTACATAAGTAAATGTAAAAATTAATTTAATAATTATTTATCAGTAAAAATAGTATTTAAAAGAATGAATCAGAATCAAGTTATTGATAAAAAAAATATTAGATACATATATTACAAACTGTTATTCATATACTACTCTACTACTACTACCACTACAAAAACTTTCCTGCAAGTTTAGACTTGCAAACTTCCCCCCTCTTTTTTTTACCTTTATTCCCTTTTTTATCCCTTTTCGAATACAACAACAGTTAGTCTTGTGTAACATATCATTGGAATTAATTTATTTCCACCAAACACAAAAATATCGCGGTTGAATTATAAATTTAAAAATTATTTAGAGAATGATAATATTTTTAAAGAAGAGTGGTTAATATTATTTTAATTATTTTTTAGTCTTTGAAACAATGCACTACGGAGATGGACGCCGATATGTGGAACGCTTACCATTTGATGAGTAATAGGGCCCGGGCAGTTTGTTATTCCGCTAGAAATGTACAATTTCGTGCACTAACTGAATTAACTGTTAATAAATTAGTGCAAACAACTCATTCGCAAATTAAGGCTCTGGAAAATTTACAGGTACATTTAGATTTAACTTTTTTTTAGTTTTATATATTGTTGTTTTAATTTTAAGAAGAATTCTCATTAAAGCCAAATTTTTACCTTATTAATAATTTAAATTTTCTGGATTTTCTGAATTAGGAAAGTCAAGAAAAACTAGAAAAAGAAACAATTGACGCATTATTATTAATTGAAAAGGGAAATAAAAAATTGCTCGAGCAACACAATCTTGTGGCTTCAAATATTCGAGAATTGGCTATGGAAAAGGCGTTAATCCGTCTGGGACATGCGAAGCTCATTACAATGACTGAAGATATTAAAGATAAATTAGGTTAAATTTACAAATTTATATCTGACATATTTTTTTATTTAAGAAGGCTAAAGATTTCCATTTCCTGAGACTATTTTTAACTAGAGATATTAATGTTCCAGTGAAAGCAAATGACGATATTTTGAAGCAAGAATCTGATCGTAAAATTAATCATCAAGAAGTAATGGACGATTTACTGTCAATACAAGAACGTGCTCAGAGTCTTTGGGAAAAACTTGAGAGCAGTACCAATAATATTTTAGAACAAAATCAAGAAGCTGCTAATCAATATGTACGGACTTTAGAACAGCTCGAGCAGATTAATAAGACTGTTAATTTTGTTTGGAATCTGACTAATATGATGCACAAACAAGTGGACGAGAAACTGGGTTGGATTACTGATTATATTAATAGCACTGGTAAGTATTCATTTTACTTCTTAAAATAAAAATAAAATAATTTCTATAAGTAATTTAACAAATTTTTTTATTAAATTGTCTAATAATTAGGTTATTATTTTAAATAAAACAAATTATATGTTCTTTCAAGGTTTACAAATGCAAAAAGTTTACCGTACATTTTTGCATGTAATTTATATATTGACTGCGATGATTGTTGCTGGATTTTTGCAAGCACCTTTTTTGACGAGAGTAACGATACTGGGAATTATTCCCTTAAATTTGACTGCCTACTTGAAACATGGAATGGAAGCGTCTCTAGATTTCTTTTCAATTACGGCTCTAATTATTCTAATTACAATCAGTAAGATAAATGTTTTGATGAAGATATTTTTAAATATTTTCTTATCGTGATAATAACAGTTACAATTTAATTATATAAACATTTAATTTCTAGTGCACTATGTTATGAGTATTATTCAGTATCTTTGTGGACCAAGGAAGACTGAATTAAAAAATCTTCAGCAAAATGGAAGGTCAGAAAAGGAGTTTACACAATTGGGAAATGAAACAAATAAAAATAAAGAGAATGGCGTTTGCCACGATTGCTCAACAGATTTTGACAGTTTTTCAAAGCGACCATTTTACAGTGAATTGTTTAAGACAATATCTTCAGCTTGTTATTTATTATTCAATAGAATACACCACACTGTCGACATGATTACAAGTAATTATAGCAGCATTTTTATAATTTTTATGTTTACATTTAAAACTTATTTTTAACTCTTTTGTCTTTAGGAAATATTTTGAACATCTTTCAATCACTAAGTTTACAAACAAAACAGTCCATATTACAAGAAGAACTGTCATGTTCTTATATTCCAAAAAAACCCCACGACAGTTACGTGACTTTCGATTCTCCAAATATGTCTGATGATCTTTCGGAATCTGATTTATCTAACAAACATTATTCGATAAAAGAGGAAAGCTTGTGGACGATGAGACAAAGACACAATATTTCTCGAAGGTAAGTATTTCTGTAAAATATACCCACTGTTTGTATGAAATTTTTTTAATTTGTTAAAATTGTTACAGTAAAACTCCCACCGGCGTTACTGGGGTTACTCCCACCTACGTTAATAGATGCTGCGAATTGACGCGAAGCGGAAAACAATGTCGAGGAAAAGCAATGAAAAATCTCAATTATTGTCGAATTCATTTGGCTGCTTCACCTCCAGTCAAGATTTAATTTTATTTGGATATATTTTTTACGCGAAAAATGAAAATGGAATTTTCAATAACCATTAGGTTATTATTCAAGTGAGTTTTGTACAATTATATTTATTTTGACTTTCTGAACGACAAGCGCAATATTTTATTTTTGTGCTATCGCTAAATTGTATATATGCTATTTACTTAACTTAATTATCTTCTTTATATTAATTACTTTCATTATTTTTAATTTCAACAGATTTGTATGTACATATAATAGAATTAAATTTTCCCAATAAACTATGTCTGTGAATTTCATAATTGCAGATTCTTATTTAAATATGTACATTTGATAAAATAATTCTTATTAAATTTATATACATATTTTCAGTTTTTTAAAACAGAAAAGAATGTTTTTTCTATTGTTTTTATAGAAGAATGAATTCTACGCTTCTCAGCTCAGGGCCGTAAGAAACTTGGTTCTTTCTTTAAGGCACTTTTTTGAAATATAAAATAATTGTAAATAATCAGTTCCAATTTTGCTCCTATTTTTTGCAATTTTCTTAATTCTATATTTAATAATGAATTTTATAAATGAATTTTAAAATTTTTCTTAAAAAATTTGACTGCCTATTTGAGTCGAATAATCAAAATATTCATCAATTGGTTCTATGGTGTAACGGTTAGCACTCTGGACTCTGAATCCAGCGATCCGAGTTCGAATCTCGGTGGAACCTATGTTTTTTGCAAAGTCTAAACATTTTTTTATAACATTTATTGTAAACAAATTACGTTTTATGTTTACATTTAGAATAGTCTTGAACATTTTTGAAATTTAATATTATTTATTATTGATAATCGATGGTTCAAAGTGTCAGTGTGCAGTAATCATTGCCATGAATTGTTGCTGTTTATTATCGTTTATAATGAATGATTATCTCTGATAAAATTAAGTGTGTATTATTGAAAGTTTTTTGAAGTAATTAAAGATGAAACGTGCACTTGAGGTAGATCTTGATAATTATCACTCGGAAAAGAATCCAATTGTATTTTTAGACATTGCTATCGGTGAAGAGTACGGTAAGTGAGGTTATGTTTACTTTTTAAAAATCATATTTTTATTGCAAGTACTGTTATGAATAATAAAGTATAACTTAAATTAAATAAATAAAATAATTATTTAACGTTTAACAATAAATTTATTACTTTAAATCATAGTTTGTTTTATTTAAATTGATAAAAATTCGTCCTCAATACTTGCTCCGATATATATGTGTTCATATTGTTTTTGTTTATAACGTGGAGTAATAATCCAAATAAATTAATTTAATTAATTGAACATATTTTTACATTAAAATATATTTTACGTTTTCATGTATTAAAAGTAAGTAATAATAAGGATATTGTGGTTACTTAACATAACAATATCTATACGTATACTTATTTACCGAATAGTTGCAATAAAAAATATATATTTTACATTACAGTTGGACGTATTGTTATCGAACTCTTCAAAGATTTAGCACCACGTACAGTAGAAAACTTTCGATCATTATGTACCGGAGAAAAAGGAATTGGCATTCATGGAAAAAAACTCTGTTACAAAGGATCTATTTTTCATAAAGGTAAACTTCTGTACATTTTTTGTCACAAGAATGATAATATTTATTTCTTTATCACAAAATGTAATTAAATGATTTTGTTTCCAGTCGTGTCACATTGCATGATTCAAGGAGGAGACATTATAAATTTCGATGGCACTGGTGGCGAAAGTATATATGGTCCTCATTTTGAGGATGAAAGCCTGAAAACTCCTCATTTAGAGGCTGGTTTGGTGAGTATGGTGAATGAGGGACGACCCCACACCAATAGTTCACAATTTGTTATCACGGCAATGTCATGTCGACATTTGGATGACACAAATGTCGTTTTCGGTAAAGTTAAAAAAGGCCTGGGAGCCGTTATGGAAATAAATAATATACCTACAACAAGTCATATGCCAGAAGAGGTAATAAACATTTTCATTAATTTATATAAAACATATTTACGTAAACTTCAAAACAAGCAAAACAATGTAATTTTTATTTTGTTTCAGAAAGTAACTATCATTAATTGTGGTGAATTAAAGAGAGGTGAAAGTTGGGGATTAGAGGAAAATGATGAAACCGGTGATGTTTTTACACTATGGCCCGAGGATTGGAATCATGAATCATCCGAAGAACTTACTGTAAGTAGTTTTCTATTAAGAAAATAGAATCATATTTAAAAAAAATTAATAATTTAAATAGAAATAGTTAAACTCTAGAATTAGAAATTAAATTAAATGATTAGAAAATGAAATTTTCAGTACAAATATCTTCAGGAAGTAATAACTAAAATTAAAGATTCGGGAAATGTTTACTTCTCGAATGGAAAATATGTAGAGGCAAACATAAAATATAAAAAGGCACTGAGATATTATGATTGGATGATGAATTTAAAAGACTTGATAGATGAACCAGATGAATCGTTTGAAAATCAAAAAATCGTCTTACTATTGAATCTTACTGCTGTCAAGTTAAAACAGCGCAAATTCAAGGAGGCACTCCTACTCTGCAACAAGGCAAGATATTTAAACTTAAAATTTAATTTCAATTAACTTGAAACAAAAATCGCAAAGAAATGTTTGTTAAAATTCCACTTTCTCATATTAGGTTTTGGCAATAGATGAAACAAATGGAAAAGCACTGTTCAGAAGAAGTCAAGCTTATCTAGGTTTAAATGAATACCAAATGTGTCTTTTTGACCTTAAACAAGCTAATCAAGAATGTCCCAATAATAAAAACATTTTACAAGAAATTGAAAAAGTCAAACAGGTAATGAATTCGTACTTAATTGTTGAAAAAGAAACTTTCAAACGAATGTTCAAATAAAACGAGTCAATATTTTTTGTACATATTACAATTGCAAATGTGGGAACGAAATAGGTATTTTAATTTTAAAAAATTATTTTTTTAAATTAAATACTTTAAATTCTATAAAGACATATAAATTTTCTACAGAAAACTTTAAGAAAATAAATTCTCATGAAGTTGAAATCAATTTATTTACAATGTAGTCTCAAAATCTACATTCTACAGTCAGAATAATTCGCGGTTTCTTTTCGAAAAATGTAACATTACATTTTGAAAACTAAAACTATTCGATTTTTTAAACAATTTCCTGGGAAAAGAATTTGTTTTTATATTCAGTCGTAGTCTCTTTGAATTAAGAGGCAATTAAATTTTTATATTCAAGTATCCATGTCGAGAGAGACGAATAGTCAGCTTAAATTTCTATTTTATGCTGATTTCAATTATTACATTGTTTATTGTAACATTGTCCATGTCTTTTGTGATATTGTTTTCAAATGAAAGCAAAATTTTTTTTACATTTATTGCATGTAAAACGCAAGTACTGTACAGTGTACCCATTTTTTGTGTGCAAGTAAGCACTTCTGTGAGATGTTTCATATTATGTAAGTAATCTAGATTTTTGCAAATATACATATATATTTCTTTTAAGTCGTTTACATCGAAGATACAATCTCTAAAAGGAAAAATAATGCAGATAATAAGGGCCTATTATATTTTAATAGAGGAAAAAACTAAAAAAGAAAGACGAACTAAACTTGATAAAATTCAAATTTTATGATAATTCACCATTTGTGAAATTCTAATGTTATTATTGTAATACACATGAAACCTTTTTCTTGAAAATATATGTATATCGCTTTTAAACTTACAAAAGATTATTTTCTATTATATAAATGTTATACTATTATATAGGAAACAAATTATATTTTAATTAACTTAAGCTTATCATCTAATTGTTTCTTTTTAAACAGTTTTAATTTTTGCAAAAACGAAAATTTGATCTTACATGTAGGTGAGAAGAAAACTATAAAAATAAATATTGTAAGTGGAAAAAAGAAAAATCCAAAGTACAAAAGTTTTGAAAACAAATAAGTGTTCAATGGTATGTACTTTAAAAAAGAAGAAATTAACGATACCTATATTTAAAAAGAAGTATAACAAATACTATTTTTAGTAATTTTTCCGACAGAATGACAATATTATAATAATGCAAGAAGCACATAGCCAGATTATTCTGCAGAAGCTCTACGTTTACGATGATTACAAATGAAAAATTCTGCAGAAATAAAATTACTATACATGAATTTCTTTTTTTTTTGCAACATGGAATATTTATATGGAATGTACTTCTGGAAATAAATAACATCATTTATATTATATCACATATTTATGGAAAATTATTAAATTACTTATTACAAAACTTTTCAAGTTTTAACTTAACTGCAACAGTGAGTAACGCACCTAAGTTTTAAAGTGTAGATTTAACTTTTAATTCAAAAAAATACTAATGACTATTAATTTGTCTTTTCTTATTTTTGAGTATTTATGAATACTGACTAGAATTTATAATCCTAGAAGCGAAGTTAAATCTAGCATTGAAGAATCAAGTTTCTAGAGCGTGAATATAAAGTCCAGCTAATAAAAGTTTCGAAAATTCGTCCAGAGATATATGTGTAACATTAATTTTCAGGACGGATAAAGTTTGATAAATAATTAAAGGAAGTGTTACAAAAGCTAGAGCAAATCTAATTATTTAATAAAGTAGATATTATACTATTTAAGTGCCAAATAACAGTGGTGCTTTTAAAAAAAAGGAACAATGAAATATTAAAGAATGCTCTAAACAGCTTTCAATGAAATTCATATTTTTCTTGTAAAAGTTATTATAAATTAAAACAGGATCTTTTAAAGATAACTCCAACAAAGCTTTCACGGCTCCTTTATATTTACAGCGAGCGCTTTTGGTTTTATATTTATCAATTTGGTGTGATCTTTGTCATTTTCTCCAGCGAGGTTTTTTTCATATATGTAAATTGAATGGTCCAAAAAATTTTAATCTTTCACCGACAATATAAACCAGAAATTTAAATTAATTATAATTAAAATGAAATTAAAGTATAATTTAATTCAATTAATGTAAAAAATATTTTTAAAGTAAAATTAAATTATAATACATTTTTATAATTAACTAAAATAAACTACAATTCTGTTTGTTACAAAGTTACTTTTACAATATATCAATAAATAAATAAATATAATTAGGAAAAAATGAATAAATAAATTGTTAAATAAAAGACAAATTTTTTGGACCATTCCAGTAGACGCGAATTTCCTTCTAAATGTTCATAATATTAGGAAACTCGTGTCTCTAATCTTATATCCTATAACAAGGCATGAATACGTAACAATTAGCTACTTAATTTTTACCCTTACTTTAACTTAATTCTTTAAATTTTCAGCTTTATACTCCTCGCTTACATTTTCCACTCTCTTCCATTCTCCATTAAATTTTGTCCCTAAATCTACTTCCATCATACTTTGGAGTAATTCTTTACAAATTACAGCCTCAATATCTGGATTATTAATATCTTTAGAATCATTTGCCAAATCAAGAGTAACATCGCCACTGCTTTTTGTATTTTCAATAATATTCTTAAATTCCTCACCCAATCCCTCGTCATTTTTCGGTAGAGATTCCTCGATTTCATCACAACTCATATCGGGATTTTCTAATGAATTCATTCCATCGGGATTGTCATTTGAATTGAAAATATCTGTATTTACCTCATCATCTGTCATGTCCGCGGAATGTGATACTTTCTTTAATACACTATCAACTAAATTAGAGGCGAAACTTTTATTTTCGTTGCATTCCTGAATCGTTTGATGAATTGCTAATGATTGAGGCCTATTTGGTCGATGATAGGGAAAAACATTTTCTTCACCAGCCGGAGTATGAACGGCGGATATTTCCGTTTGTGTACTCACTCCATTGTCAACCATTTGTGGCTTTGTTTGAATAGTCGACATACAACGTTTTATTTCAGTTACTGAGTCTTGCAGTTGTTGTACCTGTGAAATTAAATAAAAATTAATTATATTCAAAGTTGTTTTTCAATTTAAGTGGAAATTTTTCCTAATTTGACAAATTAAATTCGGAAAAATTCTGTTAAATGAAAAATAAGAAAAATGCAAGTGCTCTAAATTGAAAGCAGAGGGAAATACCTGATTATGTAACATGTGACAGGTCTGTGCCAAGTTATGTACAACATCCATGTTTGGATTTGAAATTCCTTCGCCATTAGTAGATGCACTTTCTCGTTCATTCGCAGGTTGAAGTGCAACAACTTTTTTCCATAAGGCATTAATTGCCTGCATTTGTAATAACTGCAACTTGTGCTCGTTCTCGAGAACGTTTCGCGTCGCTTCCATATCGGATGATAATTTCCTTTTAGAAAAAGAGAAAATTCAATAAAGACAATCTTTCAAAAAAGTCGCTTTTCATAATAGGAAAACAAAAAAGAAGGAAAATATTTTAACTCACTGGATATATTTGTTCGTTTTCATCATTTCAACTGCTTTCAAGACATTTGTGGTCTTCCTGTCAGCGTTCCTAGTGTGATAGCCTCTCCACATTCTTTGAATGCATATCGCTGCCTTTTCAGTTGGATCGTTTTGAACTAGAAAATAAATTTTATTTATTTTTAAAACTTGAAACTTTTTAAAGAAATTTCCATAAATGTAAAATTTACAAATTATATTTTTATTCTACTTTTTATTTTATAGAAAATAATGTAATCACCTTTATTTGTGTCTTCATGTTGCCTCTGAACGGCTCTGTGTCGAATGCTGTTCAATTTTGCCTGGCAAACTTCGCTCTCTTCATCGCTACTAATTACCCCGACGTTACTCACATCCTCATTACCAAATTTCTTCAAGGGACTTGGTTTCATTCCATCTCCTGATAACTTAGACTTCATATCTTTACTTCTACCTAAATTTGGTGAATTTCTCGCATTCTTTTTCATCGGCAAAGTTTTACTTTGCACGTAATTATTTATCTTGACATTCTGTGGATGATATTTTCCATTTGTACTCGTAACAACCGGTTTTGCAAAATTTGCCTTACCAGGACTGCAATTCGTTGCTAAATTACATTTAACGGTAGTAGTTGATTTTACTGTACTTATAGTTGTTTTTGTCGGTGTCGCTGTGGTAAAAATCGGCATAGTTTTTACTGTTACTTCGCAAGGTACTATTTTGCTTGATTGCGTTGTTGCTAAAAATTGTATTGGAGAACTTAATTTACTAGGCGGTGTTTTTATCGGTAAAATTCGCGAGAGTCCTGATGGTGGTCGAAAATCAGGACTCATTAATGATTCAGGTACTGGTACAAGTTTTGTTGCTGCTTGTAGAGGACTCGATTTTTCTGGTTAAAAAAAGAATTTTAATGTGTTTCAGTATTCTAATTTAGAAAAATTCTTCTATAATTAATTTATAATGAAGAATTTTAAATCAATAATTATATTAAGAGTTTTTTAAAATTAAAATACCTTCGACGTCTTGTAGAGGTGCGTTGCTTAATGATTTATTGAGTGTGTTGGATAACATATTTGGATCTAGACTTTGCGTCATGAGCTGGTCCTGATGATCATTACTTAAGAGAGTGTGACAAGATGAAACCATGGAATCGGTGTGACAGCTGGTGACCATACGCTCAGGCGATTGCATCCTCATTGAACTTCTTGATGAGCCTACTTTCAAAAAATCTATTTCACCACTAATGTCATTTTTCTAACTCCTTAAACTGTTTATATAAAGTGCATGTAAACAACATTTGCCCTAGAAATACTAGCTGAAGCGTGCAACCGTTTACTAATCTCCTTAGAACTCATTTTGTAACAGATTTTGTTAAATTAAATTTTTTTTATTAACATAGGTACAGAATTTGTGTTACAAAACGAGTTCTCGGACTAAATGTCGCAGCGACTTTTTTCAGCTCTCTTTTAACTGCTCGCGCACGCTTCTAGATTTTAATTCATAGCATAGAAATTGAACTACACTAGAAGCTGATAATTATGAAGCGTTTGCTTCTGAGATAGAAGAACTATATGTTAAAAGGTTCTGCATTGGATAGAGTGTACCTTTGCAAGGTGAGCAGTAGAACCTTGCGTTGTAAAATTTTCGTGTTTGATAATTTTTATCTTCATAGAACTCTAACGTCGGCGTGACTGGGAAAAACAAAATGTAACAGGAAACGTGTCGTGTAACGAGTTAATTTCATTTCAAATTCCAAACGATATGTACAAATCTCTTTTTTAAATTACTTTTAAAAAATTTTCACTACATTTTCTCATTTCAATTGAATTTAATTAGTTATTAATTTGGAGTAGTTTTTAAAAAAGTGATTTAAAAAGTAAATTGTAATTTCGACATAGAATAAATTTGAATTGTGTTTAGTACGATGATGAATTTAAGAAAAAAAAATGGGAATGAATTCTAATTTAAAAGGAGACTCACTCGGTCGTCTGGGCGAGCTGGTACGATTATTACTAAGTCTACGCCTAGTTGCTGGAGAAGGACTCATTCCAACGCTGCTAAGACTATGTACGCTTCCTGAATCGCTCTGCTGGCTCAATTGCATTTGATGGTGCTGTGCTTTACTTAAAATAAGCCTAAGCTTTCGGTCAGTTTCATTTTCGAGTGACTCACCCGACAGCGGACAAACTGACGCGAGATATTGCGCCAACAAAGAATGTTCCCCAATTCGAAATTGCCGACCTCTTCCTTGCGAGTAGAGCCACTCCGCTTTTAGACTGCATACATTTTGATTAATTTAAAGCAAAGACAAAAAAAAAATGTTTAATAATAACAAGTCTCAATGATACCCACCTCTCGATTGGATCAACTGCGTAGCCATCGATCGATTTCAAATTCATACACCAATTGATTATAAAAGGGCGATAATCAAATCCACTATAATCTACTGGTTAAGAAAAAGTTACTATCTATCTCCCTGAATAAAGAGGGAACGAATTCTACTATAAAGAAGAATTATTTCTAAAACAAAGACTAATTTTTCAATTATAACTAGTTTTTTTAATTAATGATGACAATAATTTATAATTTCTAAGTTTTCATTTATGAAGCTAATTTATTCACAACCAGAGAAAATGATCAATTAAGTGTTGAACTATGAAAAATGTAGAAACTTTGAATGAAAAAGGATACATATCGTTACCTGTCATGCTGACACATGGATTGTTTGCAATTGAGAAATTGATGAGATACGTAAGATTCACTAAATGTGACATTTCATTTAAATCTGTTATATTGTTATTAGCTAACGTTAGCGTTTCTAAAGAAGGCGGCAAATATCTTTCACATTGGCGTAAAGTTATTATGCGATTATTGTGCAAAAACAACTCCTGAAATAGTAAATAGCAAACGTTAATGAACAATAAAACATTTACAAAATAATTTCACTCGTTAGACAGGTAAATGTAACAATTGTATCTAACAAACATTTAAATGTGAATTTTTGTTGGTACCTTTAAATTTTTTAGGAACGATATATCCGAAACGTGACTAATGCTGTTTTCCGAAAGATCCAAGTGCTCCAATTTTACGTTTGTTTGCAAATGCTCGATGGACTGTAAACAAATTTATCAGATGTTAAACAAAACATGACAAATTTTAAGATAAATAAATAATATTTTTTTAAATTGATTCATTACACATGTTTAATTATTTATTTAAAGATATCTAAAAATCTTAAAAATTTTAATTTACCTTAATATTGTTACCGGCAAGACAGAGTGTTTTTAAATTCACCAGGTCCTTGATACCTTCAATTTGTAATATTCCATTGTTTGCGAGGTTTAATGTAACCAAATTGTGTACTTTTGAAACTCCATACATTCGAAGCAATTGATTTCTTACTATAGAGAGCTAAAAATTGTGATAGTGTGCGTAATAAAATTCAACAAAAGCGTAAAAAGTGTTATCACATAATGATTTCTCAACTATGAAAGTTTTTAGTAACAAAAACTAAACTATTAAATTATAGAACTTCTTTTGCAAAAAAATCAATGACCTATAGGTAGAATCAATAATATTATAATATATATTATTAATGTCAATACATTAAAAGTCCATAGAAATAGTTTTCTATGAATATTACTAAAACAACTGAAGCAAAAAATAAATTTAACATTACAAATAATACTTTTTGATATAGATTATCTTACATAAATAATGAATGAGATACGTTTGTTGACAAGTGGCCACGATTTGAAAAATCACTTGACAATCTATTCGAAACGATTACTACTAAGACAGTTTTGATTAAACCTAAGAAAAATTAGAAAATTTCTATACCTTGGTGATTCTTTGATAAGAATCGAGATTATCAAGACGTTGAAGCTCATTGTCATCTACGATTAAAATGTGAATATCAGCATCCGATGGACATCGAGCAAGTTTTTTCAGACCCTGACCGCTTAAATCTAGGGTATCACCTGTCAATGACTCTGAAACAGTAAACAGAATTAATTACCACGTGTTCTTTTTTGAAAAATCCAAAGCTATGTACAAAGTAAAGAATATTTTGCAAAAATACACTCTTTAATACGAGCTGTCAATAAAGTTATTAATCGTCTCTCTCTGTTGAAATTATAACTCTGTTAAACATTGTTGATAGCTTTTGTTTTGCAAACTAAATAATTAATGTACACTCTGTTTCAAAAGAAAATAATGTTTAATAAATAACTTTTAACAATTACCAGTTGAAGCCATGATGAACACAATAAAATATATAATGCTCTCGCAGACGCCAAAATTGATGATTATTATGGGAGAACTTTCTGTCAGTGCTACCAAATCGTGGAAAATAAATTCTTATATAAACAATGTTTTTATTTCTTTATAATTGTGACAAAATTAATTTTTATCTACTTTTAATAACACAACTTTAAGCGCATTACATTTTTACTATTTTAAATTCTAAGATTTATAATACTTTAATTAAAAAAACATTATACATTTTTTTGTATTTAAATTATTATATTGGCTGCCTTTTCAATACACCTACAGACCGCCATTTTGAAATTTTTTTATTTTAGTCGCAAATTTATTTATTTTAATTTCTTAATGTTTTTTAAAAAAAGTTAAGCACAATATTAACAATAATTAAAACTTTTACATTTATCAAATTTTAAAGGAAATTGATAAAAATTTGATTATAAAAAATATTTAATTTAAATTACAGTGTTGCCATAAAAATTAATTTAATTTTAAAGTTGGTCATACTGATTGTAATTTTTGGCAAGATGGCGGCTTTCTTGTGCTGACATCGCCCCGTTGACATTTCTTTCGAATTTATGTCAACAATTCCGGCAAATAATCAAGTTACAATTTGCGGATGATGTCTTGAACAATCCTAAGTGTGTTTGAAATTAAAAATAAGTGAAAATGTCTACTAGATCACAGCTTACGAAGGATTTAAATGGTGAGTTCTACCTGGATGTTTACTTCGATCTGTCAAATTCGCAGTGGCAAAGTTCAGCCATTCAAAGAAATTAACAATACCCAAAAAAAAAGAAAAGAAAATACTTTTTGTATTTTTAAAATTATTTTTAAAATACTTATTAAAGCGTAAAATGTAAATTATAAAAATACATTTTTCATACTCTTCTTTCATTAAGTAGTAGAGAAGCACATGAATTTTAATAATCTACTTTGACCCTGTGATTAAGTATCTCACTTTCTTAGAATCGGTGAAATCATTGCTCGGAAAACATGTCAAGATCCTGCTGAAGACTGTCGTTAAATTGGAAACGAAACCTGATAAACTCGAGAATCGTGTACTGGTATGTCATTTTTAGTGTTTTTCAATTTCATGTTTATTTAAAAAACTATAGTTTTGTAAAATTATTTACATTATTTTTTATTATTTCGATTCGATTATTAAACATTCTATTATCAAAATTTTTGTTTGAAGCATTATAATTTTGCAATTAACGTTATTTTCATTCATGAATTTATAAATTGTTTTTTGCAAAAATATACAAATATATTCAATTAAACTAATTTTAGTAAAATATAGTTTTTGAGGAATTTATTCATATATTTATTTAATATGTAGTAATATTCACTTTAGTAATATTTTGTTAATAATTTTTAATTTAGTAAGTGACTAATTTAGTTGATGAATCCAGCGTATTTTTGACTACTGAATAAATTTGTCTCAAGGCCACTCCCATCTGTGTAAATTATCAATTATAATTTATATGGTTCATGAGTTTAAAAACGTTATTCCAAGTGCAATAACAAAAAATTAGTCACAGTATTTTATACTAAAAGAAGAGAGTGTCCAGATATTCTTACACTTAGTTGTGCTTTTATGAAATCTGTTACAGTTTAGGATAAACTTTTTTTGTTTACTAATTATTTACTTGTTTTTATTTAATATTTACTTATTAATTTTTTTACAGGTATTTTCACCATGTCGTTTATTCCTTTTAGCAGCAAAGGTGCCAACAAGGGTGAATAATTGTTGCTTACTTTCCAATTGTATATCGTATTTTTATTGTTGTTAACATTTCTGTTTATTTTTCTATTTTGCAGATCGATTTTCATTTTCATTATTTGGAAATAACAGCAGTAGAATCGAAAAGATCGAATTTATTTTGCCTCACAGTCGGAGAAAGAGTCTACAATTTTACAACAATAGGTGCTGGTGCAGATACTACCGAAGTCGATGCAATGATCGAAGCTCTACATACTGCCATTCGAAACATTTTTCCCACAGTTCCTCTAAAGTAAGTAATTTGTTGACATTAAAAAATAAAACCATAAAAATACTTTTCCAATTTTTATTGATTTTTAAAAATTCTTCAAAGTGTAGTTTCTTTTAATTTTTCTTTCATTACTTCATTTTTTTTTGTTTATTACATTTTTAAAATTTTGTTTATTTTATAATTGCAGTTACGTTATAAGAAAAATCGACGTGATACCAGTTAGCAGATTACAAAGTATAAGAGGCAGTGATTTGGCTAGAAGTACAGAAGCAACGAGGCACACTGGTCCTTGTGGAGGATTTTCAACTCAATATGCTTGCATGTGCGATTTGCATGCAGTACCATATAGAGATGAAGTAGCTTGGGTAAGTTTTAATTATTCATTTAAATAAATTAATCCTTGATTGATAATTAATGTTAACAAATTTTTAAAAAAAGTTAATTAAAATTTATAAAAGTTGAGCTATTTTTGAAATAAATATAAAATTTAAATTTATTTTCAGGATGTGGATACGATATATTTATCCCACGATACCAGAGAATTAAATTTACGAGACTTCGATCACCTCGATCAAAAGGATTTAGTGCCTATTATCTCGGCATTAGAATATAACACGTGGTTCACTAAATTGAGAGTTTCTCATTTAAAATTAAGTCACGAGCCCTTGGAAAGATTGCTACATGTGTTGCGCAGATCTCTCTCTATTCAGGAAATCTACTTGGACAATTTGGGAGTAAAATGGTAAAAAAATGCAAAATAATTAAATTAATTAAATTTAATATGTAATTTAATCTTGTTTTAGGGATTTTGCACACAAGTTGTCGTTAGCTTTAATTTCAAATGCTAACTCCATGCTGCATACTATAGATGTATCTAATAATATGATTGAGGATAAGGGTAAGTTTTGTGATTTTTAAAATTATCATTAAATGGTTTTTTCAATATTGTCACGTTATATTGTTGTGTGATATTTTCACGTAATGTTGTTTAGTTTGTTGTGTATCCACGAACAATCCACAGACCTCACAGTACACGAATTTTTTAATTTTGTAGGGGCCTCTAGCTTGTGTGGGATTATAGCCAAGTTAATGCAAGGTGTGAAAAAGTACCACATATAATCGCTAATTGATTATTTAACTCAATTTTCAGCATACCATTTCACTCTTCTATTTCTTTAATTAATGAAAACACTTTATTCTCTTTTGTTGTTAAATTTCTCACTTACTATTTACTCATCACAAATTGATTAATTCATTTCTTCTGCTCTAATTTTGTAAGTTAAATTAATATTGCTTGTGAACAAATTTTATAAATCGAAGTATTTTTTGTTTAAATTTTTTAAGGTATTTAAATAATGAAGAAATGAAAAGATTGATTTCAACTCACGAAGCTTTTTCATCGTTATCATGCTGCATGTGTTTAATATTATTAATATATCTCGAAGTTGATTTTTTAATAACGAAAATTATGTATTTTAAAGGAGCTTCACATTTTAATGGACCAATAACTAAACTGCCCAAAGGCCTGCAAAAATTAAATTTATCGCACTGTGGACTAACTGGAAAGGGCGTGGGTCAAATCGCACACGCTCTCAGTTTAAATCGGAGCATGCCAACTAGTCTTCAACACCTAAACTTCTCTGGAAATACTTTAAAGGATGATATTAATGTGAGTAATTATTTGTTAAGGAATTTTTTTAAACAATACTGAAATAATTATGACTGTTACAATCAATTTTATATGTTACTAAATTATAGTAATTAAATTAGTAGTTAAAAATAATTTTAATTCTATATTATTTAATAAACATTTATTTATTTTTAAAAATATTTATTATTGCAGAATTTATGTAACTTTTTGGCGCAGCCTAATAGTATAACACACTTAGATCTAAGTGGTACCGATACAACACTTGAATGCGTAAGTATTTGTATTAATAGAAAAATTTTCCTTATAAATAAATTTATATTTATTTCTAATTTATGAATTTAAAAATATATATATTACAGTTGTTTGGCGCTCTGTTGCGAGGATGCGCAACCAATCTAGTCCACTTGAATGTTGCTCGCAACTCATTTTCAAGCAAAAAAACCAAAGAAATTCCTCCTAGCTTTAAACAGTTTTTCACGGCTACTTTATCACTCAAGTACTTAAACATCTCTTGCTGTAAATTGCCTTTGGAAGCACTGAAACATCTTTTACTCGGATTGGCCTGTAATGAAAGTACCGTTGGATTGGAATTAGACATGAGTGGAAATAATTTGGGATCAATGGGTGCTCACGTTCTGGAATCTTGCATTCATGGCGTTCGTTGTATATCGTCTCTCGATATTTCAGATAGCAGTAAGTGTAAAATTAAAAATAAAATTACTAACAAAAAATACAATATTTAGTATATTTGTTATATCTTAAATTTTTTATATATGTAATTTATAATTATGACAAATTTTTGTGTAGATATGGACGTTGATCTAGCCCAAGTGATAACAGCAGTCGGAAAGAATAAATCCATAAAACACTTGTATATGGGACGTAATACAGCTGGAATGAAAAGCAAAAATATCGCTGTTATTACTGATGCTTTGGTGCAAATGATACAGGAAGATGATTGTGTATTGCAAGCTTTACATTTGCCGGACTCAAGACTAAAAGGAGATCTCTACAATTTGATTAATGCTCTTGGTAGTAACACCTGTCTTCATACTCTAGACATTAGCGGCAATCAAATTGGTGATCCTGGTGCAAGACTTTTGGCCAAGGCTTTGCAAATAAATAATCATCTTAAGGTCATCATTTACGACAGAAACAATATCGGCCTTCAAGGCTATTCAGATATAGTTCATGCTTTAGAAAAGTATGTTTTTCAATCTGCAAATACAAATTGGAAATATTAATAATTTAGCGTGTGTTTATAGAATAATAATAATAATATTAATAATTTCAGTAATTATAGCGTGAGACACATGCCCTTTCCAATTTTCGATCTGCAGCCGTGTATGAAAGCATCCGCTGAAAAAACGGAACAACTTGTAAGAAAAATTCAAGATCTTCTTCAGAGAAATGTCACACCATGTAAATACAGTCATGGCCAGGCGTTCAGGCTTCAACAGGGATTTTTATTGAGTTCTACTCAACAAATGGTTGACAGACTTGTGGTTCAAACGCAGGATACTATCAAGGCTTTAGCCGCAGAAAGCTGTGATGCTAATAACGATATTAATTACGCGACAGGACTCATACAGGACGCTGATAATTCTAAACAGGTATTTTTTTTATTTCATTTTAATTTGATTAAAATTTGATACATAAAAATTTTAATTTCAATCTTTTTTTTACAGCTTCTACCAAGGTTGCATGAAATGCTCCAAAGAAAAGACGAGAACAATCCTATTGAAATTAAACTTATACAAATGGCTGATGAAATTCATAAAGTTGTTTCTGTTTATTTGAAGGTTCGTGACTCGTCAAGTTATTATCTCATAGTTAATATTTTTGAAATGTTTTTAAATAATCTTCATTCTATATTATAGGATTCCTTGGATGCAATGCTTAAGTGTGCCAATGAACAGTGTCCAACTATTCTTTCGCAAACTGTGATAAAAGACGAAGAAAGTGATCCAATCACTGTCGAATGCGATCTTCGCGCTTCATGCAAAGAAAGAAATCAAGTTAATCATGAATTTATTCAAAGAACAATCACTGAACAAGCTGGCGCTGATATTCTTAACAAAGTAAAGTATGTATCGACAAATAATTTATTTTCATTTTTTCTATTATTTAACACCAATTAAAATTTATTTTTGAATATTTCCATAATTACGATTTACAAAATTCCTTTCAGTGAACTTAATTTAGCTGTAGCTGCCCACGTTTCCGATCGTGTTACTGACGAGGTCATTGAATCACTATCAAGAAGTTACAAAAATTTGGTTAGTTGAATTTTATTACCTTTAAAAACAAGCCAACTTCAAATTTACTATGTCCTCAATTTTTAAATTTAAATTAAATTAGTATTTATATTTATTCTTTACTATTTCTTCTTTAGTATTTCTTCTTTAGTATTTAGTGATGTTTGTTCTAGATTAATAAATTGTGTTTATATAAATTTCTAAAATGGATTATTGAAACTCTTTTTTGTCTAGATTGGAGATTCGGAATGTAGAACAAGAAGTAGTACACCAGATGTTTTGCGACCAAGTGCAGGATCGATGAGCAGTGGAAGTGTAATTGGTGTCGCAGTTGGAACTCACTCATTGAGCATTGGAAGATCATCTCTCGTTTCAGAAGAAGAAAGCACCACACCTGAGAATTATTCATTAACGAGCACTTTAGGTCCATGCGTCACCGATCCTTCACCCATGGTAAGACAATTATACATTTTTCAAAATATTTCAATAGAAATTATCCTCCTCCTTTTTTCACGCTTTCTAAAGAAATTGGATTACTTGAATCTTGTAAGTATACAATTGTAAAATTTTACAACAATTATTAATTACAATTACCATTGTATTGAGCGTGTATTGAATGCTTTTCTCTATTAATTTTCTTTATAATTTGATGGAAAATAATTATTTTTCTTTAGGCCACTCCACACTTGTCGAATAAACGCAAAAGCTTGCATGGAAGAAAATTGAGGCCTAAATCAGTTGTGGATTCTGTGGAGGGACTCTCAGCTGATGATATTCCAGACTTACTTCCTTCTCTTCCAAAAGGTCAAACTGGAGGTATTTGATTAACAATTAATCAACTGTATATTTTATCTTAAAATTAAACCTGAAATGAAAACTCTTGTCTTGATTAAATAAAAATGGATAATAATTTCTTTGTAATTGTTTTATTAGGAATATCGGAAAACGAACATTCTTTAACAGAGTCTTTAGATTCAGTTTCTGAGTTGCCAAATACTGTCGGACAGCAATTACAACACCTTGTAAAATCGAGACCGAAGAGAGCAAAAACGAGAGCACCATCTAGACCAATGTTAAGACCTGATCAACAACCAAATGGACTTACTCTGGGTGAGGGTCTTGATGTTTTCTTTAGACCTACAACACCAACGACACCTCTTATATCACCCACAAGTGATGACAGGTAACTGTATCTTAAATTAAATTATTTTCCATAAAAAACAATAGTTATTTTCAAAGAAACTTCCAAAATATTAAATTATTTTTACTATTTATTAAAAAAGAAATCTAAAAACATTTTTTTCTTCCAGCTCCCTGCACACTTTTCCAATAGAAGGCAGTCCGAATTTGTCGACAAACAGTCAGAAGAGTATTCCACCGGACGCGGATAAAAAACACGGTTGTAGTTCGCTGATGTTAAAAATTCTTCTTGAACCAACACCGCGTTCACGGTCCAGTGACAATTTGGAAAAATTCTCGCCCTTAATTGGCAGAAGATCTCAAGGTGATTCGCCATTGACATCATCGCCTCTGGCTCGCCGAATGATTAATGAGAGTTCACATGAGAAAACACTCTACGAGAGTAGTGCGGAATCAGATTCATTGCAAAGAAATACATTGCCAATTGTTGGTTCAAGTTTAACATCGCGACCTGGTTTAAAAGAGACGAGTACAGAGGAAAATGGAAGACTTCTGCAAACTAGTGCCAGTTTCAGTACATCGGACGCAGAAACGAGACGGGTGCTTATGAAACGTGCAGACACGGAAAAAACTGGTCAAGTTTCTTCCGTTAAATTACGATCGACTGGTTTTGATCTTAAAAGTCCGACTAATGGCGCTACTTCGAAGAATTACAATGATACTTCTAAATCACCAGTTTTGAAATCAATCACTAAAACAACTCCGCCTGTCACCGCACCGAAACCGCGACCTTGGAGTATGGCAGCTGATAAAGGTTTTTTTTATTTAAAGTTTATTTTTAGATTTAATATCCCTTTAATAATTTACTAAAATTAAGTAATTAGCTGAATTTATAATTAAAATTATTAATCAAGTTTTTCTATTTTTTTTACGTTTCGTAGGGGAATTTAACTTACTCAGCGATGGTTCGAGTCCGAATACTTCGGCAGGCAATACACCAGATTCAGGAGACGCATTAGATGAATCAACTGACAGTGGAGTGAGTGGTCCAGCGTCTTTGCCACCAACGTTATCAGGAAGTAGTACAGCTACTTCTCTGAGCAACTCAAGTGTCGAGAAAAGATCAGTGAGAGAATTGGCGGCCAGCTTGACCAAAACAAAAATGGATAAAAAGGAAAATGGTGAGATAAAACATGGAGAGAAACAAACAAACCCTACAATTAATTTTGATTATATTTTTTGCACGATAATTAATCATTATGCTAGTTTTAAAAAATAGGCATTTAATTTTTTTTTAGTTATTACCGCTAAATTAAAAATCAATCCTGCATGTTTAGCTTTATTTTTACCATTTTGGCTGTAAATATTTTAGAACTTACCGCACCCGCTGCATGGAGATCAGTCCTTCGTCGTTCTGTCAAACCAGCATCAAATAAGGTACTATATTATAATTTCTTCATTTTACTTACGCTTCAATTAGTGTTAAGATTTTTATTCTTTAATAAAATACTAAAGTTTTGTTTTGCATTTAGATTTTGTTTGTAAATATTCATTACATAAATATGTGCTTTTTTTACTAAAATTTAATATCGTTTTGCTAAATTTTATTTTTCACTTTTTGCATTGTATTCAAATAATTGTTATTTCATGAACCCAGTATTTTTGTTATCTGTCCATTTTGCTATCAATAATTTTATAGCAGCTTGATTAAATTGCGAAAATAATTATTAACAAAATTAATAAAGTTGTGTAGAAAAGTTATTAATTAAAAATGTAAATCTTTAATAATCGTCCACAGATTCCAGTCTTAATTTTTATTCAATAAAAATTTTAAAGTATGGAAAATTTGTAGAAGCTGTCATTAAAAAAAATATTATTTTAGAAATTTGTTTAAATTTTAATTAATTTTTCCATATTGACAATATTGTATTATATTTAATTTATGTAAAGTTTCAAGAACTAGAAATAATTTTCTATTTTTTTGCAGGCAACGGAAGCTCTGAAAACGGCTGAAGTGCCGCAAATCGCCGTTAAATTGCGGCGCACTTCGTTTTTACGCGATTCGAACTTCAATTACGATAATGATGTTGTTGATGTTTGAGTCTCGTCTCTTTGATTTTCGTTTGAACAATTTATAAACGATTGTGCCAATCCTGCGATATTATTATGTCAGGAAACAATTTCGTTTTTATTTAATATTTTTTTTAAATCTTCACGAACCGTAGGAACAACTACATTCCATTACTGCAACGATGCCATATTATATAATTAGAAAATGAATAGCGACTCAGTTCAATATTAGGTACAGGGTACGGATTCTTTTTATATATTGCATATATACATATGGACTGCAGTGATATATTATTATTATTATTATTCCCTCTTGACCACAAATTTCGTACTTAATCTTTGAGAGGAAAAAGGGAACGTTTTGTAAATATTGAATATTCCTTCACTTGAAACAAAAAGTCATGTAATTTTAAAAAACATTATTTACTGAAATAGTCACGGAAAGTAACTACTCTTTTTTCTCTTTTTTTTTTAAACTGCTTTTTTGCGTAATAAAGAAACAGAATTTTGAGGGAAAAATAATGGAAGTGACGAAAATGCATGTGAATTTTAGCCGCAAGACTGTTTCTGATTTTAAGAGGTGTTTTTTTTATTGGCAATTTTGTTTTTAATGAGATTTTTAATATCTTAGTATCTTTTTTTATTTTTTATTTCAGCGTAAGTGCCTATTTAGAGCCAGTTACCGTGTCAGTTCTACTTTTCTATTTTTTAAATAAGTTTTCCTCAATTGGAAGAGTCTTCCAAATACACAAGGCAACTTAGAAGACTATTAGCGAATTCGGTTATCTGCTCTGAGAGTGATCTTGCTCGGTGCAGGAGTATTGCTTGCTCTGCTCCGAAAATTATGTACTCTGCTCTGTCGCACTCTGTGACGTCATGAGCACTGGCAGAATGCAAATCTAGAGCAGAGCAGCCAAACCGAATGCTCCAAGCGCTCTGCGCCGGAGTGGATTTGTCAAACCGAACATGCGACTCCTGCTTGGAGCACTCTTAGAGCACTCCGGTGCAGTTAACCGAATTCGCTATATATTTTAATCGCGTTTTTCCTAATTACACTGAAAAAGTTATCAGCAAAATTTTTATTTATTTTCTTTTTCATTAACATTTTTATTTGAAAGCTTAATATTTTGTTTTAGAATTGGATACATTTTTCAAAATTATATTCTAATTTATGAAACAATGAAAAAATTTTACGAAAACTGTAATTTCAGTGTAACTTCCAAGCCTAACTATTAAGAAGCAGAATTTTTCCAAAATAAATCATTCTGCTAAAAAAAATTGCATATTCCAATATTATAATATATTAACGATTAAGTCTTGAATCATTGCAATTGTGAAACTCAATTTTCCTAAAAGGAAGAAAAATATTAAAATATTCCTTCTATGAAATTAATCCTGCTAAAACGAATTGAAGAAATATTGTAATAGCAGGTTGTATTTAAAATTAAGACAAAACTATATAGTCGTCCGAGTCATAGTTTATATTTTAATTAGTCATTTAATGTAAATTTTATGGGATATTCCTGGGATGATATGTACATTATATTGTGATTTGTTGGTTTTGTAATAGCGAATGAATAGACGTGTAATAGTGCGAGTGTAAATATTTTATGTAAACTAGTTTCAATACTTTTGCGAGAAAATGTTTATTATATTCATCTGAAAAGTCAGATTGGTTATATAAATTATAATCAATGAAATTTATATTTCAAGAAAATCTTATATCGATTACTTATATTTTGTAATCGATAAATCAAGTATTTTACAAAGAAACTTTTCTCGATAAAAAACACATTTCAAAACATTTAATCTCCGTTTTTATTGTACAATTATTGAAATGTGCAATATATGAAATTTCATGAAATAGTAAAACTTCAATGCTATATATTGATTACGGCGTAAATTTTTATTTAAAGGAAATGGTATTTCTATTTGTTTGTTTTAACAGTTTTACGTATTTTTAGAAATTATTTTATTGCGATTTTATTTTCTGTTAT
Organism: Leptopilina clavipes; assembly: GCA_001855655.1. Classification (NCBI taxonomy): domain Eukaryota; kingdom Metazoa; phylum Arthropoda; class Insecta; order Hymenoptera; family Figitidae; genus Leptopilina; species Leptopilina clavipes. Next base: position 121,413 of record JUFY01034863.1, read on the forward strand.
ATATAAATCATTGTTGATGACTATTATTACGATGAAAATATTAAGATCGATCTGACTTTACAAGTTTCTTCCGTATGTAAATGAATTTTTAGTATTTTATAAAAGTATTTAAACAATTTTTTTTAGTTTTTATCATATTTTGATTAAAACACTTGCGATTCATTTTTTTTAAATTCTTCTATTTGGAAAAAATGGATTGAAATTGAATCAATTTTCTTTCAGTATTATTTCAAGCTTTTCCAAAATTTGTTTATGAATCAAACAATTTTAAAGGGAATGTAAATTTCTATCGACTGAATCTCAAGAATTAATTATTTCAATTTCAATCAATTAGTAAAAGTATAAGAATTTTTAAAAAAGTGTTTCGAAGAAAAAATGTATCGAATTATAATGTAAATGACAATTACTCTTTCTTCACTCTCTTGGTGTGTATTGTAAATTAATTTGAACTTATAAAATTAATGTGAAATTTTTATTTTTTTCTGGCGTCGAAAAAAGAATATATTTTCCGTAAAATTTGTTAGCGAAGAAAAAAAAAGAATTGTCAATATTGAGATTTTACGTCGATGATTTATTGCACAGCTTTAGATGCGATACATATAATAATTGTAATTTTGAAGGACTTTTATATGTATATTCAACTGCGTAATTTAAAATGATAAATTTTAGAATATAAATTATATTTAGGTTCAACTAAATAATCTCAAAAATTAAGCCAAATTTCAGTACATATATAAATATTCACTTAATATGATAAAAGAAAACTGCCCTTTTAGAATTTCCATTATTTTTTAAACGATAAATTTAATATTCTGGTAAAAGTTTATCATCTTACAAAAAAAAAACAATTGTTCGCCCTAGAAAAAATTGATCACTTTTTAATTAGAAAAAAATCTTTACAACTGTTTTTACTTTTTCTAAAATTAGACTTTTTAATTTTATAAAGAAAAAACGGTTATTTGGTGATTTATCCATTGGAAAGCCAGAATGAAAGAAAAAAAATTTAATGAGTTTACCAAAATAGTTGTAAGAGAATAAAATGTATTTAAAATTGTATAGAATCCGGTGTCGATTGTGGCTGACTTTTCATCTCTTTTGCTATTTCGTGCAAAGAGAGAGAAATTAAATGGAATTATGTTAAAATTCACAATGTAAAATAAGAAAGATGACTTAATTTATTCTGAGATTTGAAAAATTTATTGGATTATTATAATCATAATTGGATTATTTGAAAATAATTCAATTTTAAAATGAAGAAAATAATTCACAATTCAAAAATGTATTTTCAAGAAAAGAAATCGAGTAAAAAGGTTTTATTTCTTATTTTACAATGTGAATAAAAATTACCGGGCCTACATCATATTTCAGCAGACAAATAAATAGTCATTAAAAGTGGAATATGAGTTTTTTGAATTCTATTCAATTTCCCGCTTAAAAAATGAAGCGCCATCTGGATGGCGTTTTTTGAATTTTCCCAGGTGACAGCTCACGAGCTCACACATCACACACTCGGGTCCGTTCTAAGCTTTCAAAGTAACCAGACGCGTATTTTAACGCGCCAATAAATATAATTAACTAATCAGTAAATAGTTTGAAATGGAATTTTAAAAATTAGTAATAATGTTATCAGAAGTCAGAATGTTGGAACACACAAGTCTAAAATAAGTTTACAATTACAAAGAGGTCTACAAAATACAACTTTTAATCCAAGTTTAAAATTTGATCCCACACTAAATACTTTTTGGATAACCTACTGGAGAAGGAAATTAGACTAAATGTTGGTTGTTGGTGAGACGAAATATTTCCCCGAGGACATCAGAACAAAAAGTAAGATCTTTCATTATTGCTACAAAGATTGAATACCAGACTAGGGAATGCTTGGTGTGCTTATATGAAAATGCACGAGAAAAACGCTTCGAGCACGTGGCATGACAAAATAGACGCTTCCTATCTTCCTTTCTTTCCTTTAATTTGAAATTGATCATAAGTACGAGAGTAGAATCGGTATAAAGTTTTAGAATAAGAAGCAGTGAAGGTAGTATTGATGTTCACAGGTTTGCATTTTGAAAATTTGTTTGGCTTATAACTTAATTATTTGCATTAAGAAAGTATCTCGATCCCTCTTTATTATGAATTAAGAATTTATAGTTTACTGATTTGAAGGAATTCTGGTTTTAAAATGAATTACTGTTAAATTATCAACACCTGTTCTTATAAACTAAATTGAGAGTAATAAATTGATTAATATATTGTATTAACAAATGTAATATAAATCTGAATATAAAACATATTTAGAAATTCGTACGTTTTAAATACAACAAACTTAATCATGTTGTAAAGGAAATATAATCTGAATGGAGTAGGTTTATTCTATTACAATGACTCAATGTTATGATTAAGTTTGTTGTTGTCGATTTGCTGAATGAAAAAATTACGAGATGACAATCACTCAGAGGTCTAAATAAGACACATTAATACTATTTCCGAATTTCCTGATTTATTCAGAATTTTATGATATCTTTCGCCGAGAGAAAATAAATTTTTCTTTTCAGGTCTTAATTTAAAAGTGATTTATGAATTTTGATCGAGAAAAGTCAGCCAGAGAACCGGTAACTCCTGTTTCTACTGATACGGATTTGAATAGTATATCTTCGTTATCTGTTGATTCCTTATCGCTAATCACATCGGATATTAGACTGTTTTCCGGTCTCATCATGGCACAAGGACAACATGGTAGACAAATTCAGAACTTAAGTACTAATGATCCTGAACAGATTTTGTACACTGAGGAGTTTCTCATCTGGAACAA